>JANHJO010003062.1:149270-171081 GCA_032468235.1 Pseudoxyrhopus heterurus
GGGATTCGAACTGCTAAATTGCAGGCAGCTGGGAGCTGAATACTTAATTACAAAGTACAGTGTTCTTAATCCTCTGCACCACCAAGGCCCTTAATATATGCAAGCAAATAGGAAGATACACAGTCCTTCCGTCTGAATGTGAAACTGATTGGCAGAGGGGGAAAATAAAGCCTCTTCTCTTGAACAACTATTTTTCTAAATATTCTACAAATAGAATATTTCTATAGAATAGGCTCAGGAAATTCTGTGTATTCACAATGGATCTCTAGAAAGTATCTAAAGACCACTTCTGATGTTAGAATCATAGGATCTCCTCATTTTCTGAAATTAATAGAATAGACGTCAGTGTAAGATGTGGGAAAAATACATAAAAAATAAAAACCACCAACCATCAAAAACCATATAACTTATGGCATTTAAAATATTTTGTCCTTATGTATTGAAACAATTCCTTAGCATTTCTTCATTAGAGAGTTTTCTCTAATTTAACATCAGCAAGATTTTCTCTCCCAAACATTATGAAAAAATTTCCATGGCAAAGTTTTCTCAGATATCTACTAATATTCTGTCTGTTTAAATACTGGTGCAAATCTCTTAGCTTACTAAGGGTTTTTATTTTTTTTTAAACTCATTTTGTAAGGAAGTTAAAGTGGTTTAATCTTGCCGAAATTCCTCTGGGACTAAATAAGTGCCTATCATCATTTCTGAAATTATGAGTTGGCTACCTTTGCATATTTAAGCCATGTGTAAAACATGATTGAAATTGCCTTCTGTAAAAATGTGCATATGGAAGCATGCCAAGGCAACTACAATTACTGGTAGTAGAGAGACTACAAAAATAATGGGAAAGGATTATGAGAAAATATTATGCTGAATTACCCAGATAGCATCATAATACCCAGTTTCAAACAGTTGAACAAAACTTCTAGTCCCTTGCCAGAATTTAGATCTACCCAGCCCAGCTTATTCCTTCTTTAGGAGAGCCAAGTATTCTGTGATTTGACATGGATAAAGTTTGGCCTAATCCCTGGAGGATCCAACAGTCCCCTAACTTGTCACAAAATTAAAGGTCTTCAATAGGTGGGTTGTAAACTGTAAATAAACTGCCAACACTGGCCTTGCCCAGGTTCCAAAAGCCCAGCTCACTGGACCCGCTGGGGCTCATAAAATAACAAAACAAACAGCAAGCTCACTAGCAGGAATCTGGGAAACTCGCCAATCTCATTATGGGGGAAGCAGCATTAAGCTCTGGCTTTTTTAGAGCAGACAGAATCCCCTTTTTACAGAAGTCAGTTGTAGCTGTGACTGGCACATTGCTGGAGAAAAGCTGGGGAGGGGTTTCATAGCCATAGAGAATGCAGCACTGAATATCACCCCACAACTCTCTCATATGCATGCAATCACATGCCTCCTTGCAACTGGTGGCAGAACTAATGTTTTCCACATCTCCCAAGAATCAGGCTTGAATCACAATGACCAAATGCTAGTTTCATAAACAAGCATTGAGTTTTCAGTACCCTTTGTTTGTCCTTTCATCCTTTCATCTTAAGCAGTGCTTTCCTACTGGAAAACTCTGCTCTCCAAAACCAGGAAGTTAAATATTGTCAGTTTGATTTTATGCCAAATGAAACCATCCTAGATGATTTCTATAGGGAAAACCCTAACCCTAACCTTAACCCTTTCTATAAAATATTGGGGGGAGGGCAGAAAAAGGAATTATCCACAAAAGTGATCCATTATATTCACCAGAGGTCCAGGAGGTCTAAGCTGCTTTTGTTAAAGGCGGGGAAAATAAAACAAAGAAGACATTATGAGAAAATGTGGGATGATAAGAAATGGAGGAGGACCCCTTTTTCAGTGGAAACACGAACAAGAGCTAGGTCTATTTTCCTTGAGAATGAAACAATGTAAGTTGGATAAAGACATTTTTGGCACTGGTAAATTTATTAATTTGTAGATTTCAGAATTCCTCCTTTCCTCACGTGCAATCAGCCAAGACACAGCAAATTCCAAGTGTACCTAAATAGCTGTTGGTATCGATAATGAATTGTTATTAATATTGATTTTCTTCCAATATAGAGGCTATTGTTACCAGGATATGTAGTAAAGCATATATTGCTTTACTGCAACTAAAGCAGAATATCATAATGTTCTGTTTAGCTTTAAGATAGAATGTTTTGTGGTTAAATTTAGGCAAATTAGATACACCATCTATCAGGATATGATATAGCCTACACTAGGGAAGCTCTGCTGTTCCTTCAACCATAGTTAGATGTTTTGCAACATAGAAGTTAATAGAGAAAAATAAATAGATTAGTAATGAGAATTTCACAGAAACTGACTAATCGATGAAGAGGAAGTAGCATATTGCCATAGGATGCAATGTTCTCAGTGATGAATCCTCCAAAGACACAGAGATATGTTTAGAAAATGATACAGTTAGAATCAGCATCCCAAATCCTTTCCACCAAGAAAATCCCCACAGGGCAAAAAGAGAAAAAAAAATGCACTCAGCAGAAGACCACAACTAATGGATTATTCTGGCAATCAGGATTGCCAGTTCTGAACTCTTATTGGCTCAGACTGGTCATCAAGTAATAATTCTTTAAACTGTGTTTATATTTTACACATCACTTTTTACACCATAACATTTTAAGTCCTTAAAACTCTAAAGTACTGCAATTCTTTTACAAGGAGAAATCATTGGCTCAACTCAATATCTTCATTTTTAGATAAATTCACCCTTACTTGAATGGCCCGTTTGTACTTTATCTGGCAATTTTTCTCAAAACTCAAAGTTTCTTTCCACAATTAAAATGTAATGATGAGAAAATCAGAAATTTCAATCAGGGTCACTGGGGCAGTCCCATAGCCAAGTCCCACTACCCTGGTTCCTGATAGTAAGTTGCTTAGTTCCTGCTTTTAAAAACATTATTTTAAGCAGGATTGCTGCAAAAAGCATCCCATTCCACTCCTAATAATTCTGGTTAACACCTATGCAAATGAATAGATAGATAGATAGATAGATAGATAGATAGATAGATAGATAGATAGATAGATAGATAGATAGATAGTTTAGATTTTTTAGAATTTTAGAATTTGTTCTAATTTCCAACAAATATTTCCTGACTTTTTGAATGTAACAGGCATTAACATTGATACACATTTCATTTTTTATATATTACTCTAGAACAGTGTTTCTCAATCTCAGCAACTTTAAGATGGGTGGACTTCAACTGGCAAGGGGAATTTTGGAAGTTGAAGTTTTTTGACCCATATGTGATGACCTTATGTGACTCTGTAATGACAACACCGTAGCCTAATTCCTATTGACTTGCCATCAAAAATGCATCTGTTTAAAAAGTTTCCACTATAAAAATGACATCAGGGATTAAACCATCCTAAAATGAGCAGTCCTTTAGTAAGCCTACATAATTAATAGAACACAATTTCCCTTGGAACATTAAATTACCAAAATTCACATACAAGCTACTCTCTTTAAGTGCATTTTAAAGTAAAGACTTTCCAGCTAAAACCTCAGTAGCCTAAGCACACCCACATATACACTGATACCACACACTATTTAACTGGTATACCTTTGAGAAATGTTGTTTCAAACTGAGTACAGAGACAAAGAGAATAAGAATTGTACTACTAGCACTTGTGGTTAATATTAAGGATGTTACTGATAATCCAACAATTATGGAGTCACAAACCATCTGTAGTCTCGAAATTAAGCCGAAGATTAACAGCTCAGTTGCCTGAATATTCAGTGCAACTATTTTCAAGAAATGGGTCTATAAAAATATAAACCAATTGAACACATTAAGAAAAATTATGTGCAAATATATATTAACAATTGTGTGGGATTATGTTTTAAGGAACACATGACTCTTACTTGTGAATAATTGCAAAGGGTTGTACTGCCCTATATTTTTTAAAGCACACACGAAGTTTAATTATGCAATGTGGGATTCATCTCATGCACCAACTCATAAACTTTTAGTCTAGTATCACTTGACTTTATTGGGAAGATGGTGAAAAATGAGCAGATCTGCTTTCCTAGAGTAAAACATGCTTGTGTCATCATGTGAATTACAGTTATAACTGGAAACCAAACCTGTTAGCAGAATTAATACCACGCAGCCACAATGAGGTTTTCTCAGTTTTGTTTGAACATGTCATATAAATGTAAATTTGTGGTTTGGAAATCAGGGCTTTTGCTTTAACATAATGTTTGAGCTCAGCCAATTATTGCTTATTTAAGAAATCACGGCGAAACAAATCACAACCAAATAAATGAGGACCTAGGATGCCCTGTGAATTCAGCCATAACATGCCTAATTCCTTAGCTAAGATTTATTATGTTAGTTAATGTAACAAATTACATTACATTCATTAGTTAATTCATTACATTTGATCATACTTCCTTCTGTAACTTCTCCTTTCACCTCATATGTTCTGCAACTCCTGCACTACTATAGTTGGGCTGCAAAAATCTATATGACCTCTAGATAGAAAAAGAGTTTAGAGTTTTCTGTGTTCCTTTGCCACTGCGCAATGATTATCTGGTTTTTTTAAAACCTTATACAACACCCCAGAGCAGATTTTTAGATGCATGGAGCCTGCATTGGGAGGCAAACAAAGCTGAAAATCACTGTCCCATTCCTTCCTCTACTCCTAAGAGAATATTATTATGACTTATGATGGCGTATCAGGATTCATTCTCAACAGCCAAATGGGAAATGATATCACTCAGTAATTTATGTCCATAACTGATTGAAATTACCAATTTCTAAACTAAAGCTGTTGGAATGGAAAGTTTAAATTTATGTGAACATCTAATTTACCACAGAGCTTTACTGCTTTACCATGAATATGTGTGAAGAAAAAGCCACAATGAATTACCTCTTCACTTCTAAGCTTCACAAAAAAGGAACCCTTTGTTTAAAAGCAAAGGAATGAAAAATGCCCCTTGGGCAAGTAGCCTGCTTTTACAACAAAGGCTATAAGGAATTTTATCTAATGGGTCAGTTAGTCATAGGATAAAGTCCATAGAAAGTGCAGAATGATGAACAGCACGATTAGAATGTAAAATAGCAATGCCTGAATTAGACTATGCATTTTAAAAAAGCTACCATTACCCATATTAACTCATATATTCCTCTTAAACATTATAAGGAGGTTGCTCTCAACATCAGGATTTCCAATGCTAAAAAGAAAAAGTGAAATCAAGAATGCATGTTTCCAGAGACATCTACAGATGAAAAGTCAGAAGAAATTAATTACTCTATCCATACTGTACAAAAATATGTGACCAAGCATAAAGAAATGAACCTTAAAGATAGCATATCTTCTGGATAGTAAGATAAAAATATTCAAATGTGATTTTAATACTGAAAATCTGAAAAATCAAATGCGATTTCAATACTGAAAATCTGCATGTTTCTCCAGTTTCACAGAATCTTTAGCGTAAAAACCCCCCTTTCAACCCAGAAGTCTTTAGGCATTCCCGACATGACTGTAGTAGTAATAATGGTGATGTTGTAACAGCACATCTTCAAAAGAACAAGTGCAAATAATTGGGATAGCCCTGAAAAATTGTGTGCAAAGCAGAAAGAGAATCAAAATTGGATCATGTTTGAAAAGTGTATTAAAATAAATTTGTCTTTTAAAAATATAACAATAAAATGACCATTTAGCAAATGAAGCAGAAATATTGACTCAGATTAACCCAGGAGTATTTTTATCTTTAAAAAAACCAAAACCACAAGAATTTGAATATTTAATTCTTATATACTATAGGCTTTTGATGCCTGTTTTTGCTGCTCCAACACTCTTCATTTTTCCTTGGCTGCCCTTGCTTCTTGATCATAAAACAATCCATGGATCTTTATGATTTGGGGAAGCAAAAGTAGCCAGGGAAATTGACTAGAGATATGATTGTATAAGAAAATAGGTATTTGAGAATCAAACATTCCTCAGATAATTCAAAATTAAAGTAAGGATAGAAACCCATTGCATGACCAAATGCTCAAAACATGTTCTCAGATCTCAGTTTTCTGAGAACATTTTTCAAACAAATAAACAATATCAAACAAAATTCTCTTTTTCCTAGAGCAGACTTTCTCAACTGGAATTTGATAGTTTTATGAGAGATTGTGACTGAAAAAAAATTGAATTTATATGCCATATAATGCTAACACTCATAGTAGTGGGAATTTTTATGCTGCAACTCAATTGCTGGCTTGCCACTTTGTTGTTGTAAACATAAATATTTCAAACATGGGTTGAACAGGTTTTAATAAAATGTTTTGTGAAGTTTTTGCAATTTATTTAGGATTTCTGAGCCGAAAAATCATTTTAAAAGTTCTTCCAGAATAAAAAGTTGGAAAAGGCTGCTCTAAACCAATATATATTTCCTTAGGCAGGGAAGACACCTCGGTGACTTTGAGCCAGTAAGTCTCTCTCTCAGCCCAATCCACCTTACAGAATAGTCCCATGGTGTCGAACCTATGGCACACGTGCCCACAACAGCACACGGAGCCATGTCGGCGGCATGCCGGCTGTCACCCAGCCCTGTCCCCCCGCGCCATTTTAGCTCAAAAAAAGCATGAAAAACAGCTGTTTTTCATGTGTTTTTGGAGCTAAAAATGATGCGGGAGGTTCATGCATGTGGGGGAGGGAGGCATAGCCCCCCGCACTCCCCCGCACCCTCTGCCCATTTTTAGCTCCAAAAGTGCATGAAAAACAGCTGTTTTTCGCCCATTTTTGGAGCTAAAAACTGGCACACGCGCATGAGCAGAGGGTGGCCCGCATTGGATTGTGGGTGGGGGGCATGCAGGAGTGTGCACACGGAAGCGCACATGCGATTTTGGCACTTGAACTTAAAAAGGTTTGACACCACTGGTACAGTCATTGTATGAGATATAAGAAATAAGAGCACTAGGTATGCATGATATCTTGCGTTCAGCAAAAATAAAGACAGGATAAACATATAATAAATAAGTAGATGAACTGAATATTGGTTGAAATTATACAAAATAAAATTTTGTAAAACCTTTAACCAACAATACCCATAGAGAAGTGAAATGTCTGAAGTAAATAGTTGTCTTACCTTCTTTAACTTGCCACTCTTGGTACCCACAAATACCACACTGTAGCCATTGTAGACATACGATGTAACAGAAGTCATCCGATCACGACTAGATGTATACAGGGTCACTCCCTCTACTGGTATGGAGCCTCCCAGTGGCTGATTAATGTCCAATCCACAAAAGTTGTCATCTATTGGAACTGGCTGAAAATTTTCACAAAATCTGCATTAGGAATGAATGTTGGTGTTCTGAAAATTGCATTAAAAACAGGCCTGTGCAAGTCATTTGGTGAAATACCTCTTTGGCCTTTCTATAACGTTGTGAAGAAAGTAATTCTCAGTTCACCATAAGCACTCTCTGAATCTCACCATAAGCACTCTCTGAATCTCTCTCTTTTTATGTTGAGAATAATTATAATTAAGTGCAGTGCTGGTAAATAAATATAATTATACAATACAAACCAGTACAAGCAATAAAGCAATATAATTAATATATTTCCTATTTCTTCTCAATCATCCTCCTAAAAATATAAGTTGATGGTTAGTAACATGTTAAAAGCAGATCCGATCCGTGCACTCTGAAGAAAATGATTTTCTTCTTGTGAGCATTTTGTCTTTTCCTAGAAACAGCCAATTTTATCCCATACATGTCTCCTTTAATGGGAAACATTAACATCCCATTCCTTCTGACATCTTCTCTAGGAAGGAGCTAGTTAAGGACATGACAATCTGAGGGATAGCAGCCAGGATGGTCTGCTTCATTTTACTCCAACAAAATGTTATAAACAAACTTTATCTTACTACATTTGAAGTATACAGGAATGTATTATACCTACTGCCAATAATAGGAAATGCAGTTTAGTATTTTTTAGGGCAATAGATTGGAGAAAGTATCCTAAACAACCAGTAGAAAAACTCTCCTTCTCTAATCAGAATCTGTCTTGGTAGGCATCCTATTCTCCATCAACCAAATATTTGTGGGGAAACAAAAGCAGACTATAAGCAAAGGAGCATCATGTTAACAGTATTGATTACTTGTGCATCTAGGCTACATGCATGTAAAGCATTAAAAGCAATATCTCTAAGAGCCACTTCATTTTCTTTATATGCTCTGATATAAAAATCAATTTGTTCTTATTTTGATCAAGACAGGGGAGACGCATATCTCTTGCATTAATCATCCTGGGGCAGCTGTATTAATCAAGACAAAGAGGATAAAAAATTGTCAGTGATATTTAAGGTTTGTTCACAGAAAACTTGAGTTTCTGTGTATAGAGAGATAAATATATAATAATTATATATTTTTATTTAAAATAAAATAATTTTATTTAAAATGATATATTTTATATATATTTAAAATATATAAAGAATAAATATATAGAATAAAATATTCAAAAAGTATTATAAATATAAATCTTATAATTATTTATATATAAAGTAATGTAAGGCCACCAAACCAATTATTTCTTTCTTTTGTCCCATTGTTTTAGTAACAAAATGACAAATACAAACTTCACTTTTCTATTATTATAATACATGAATGAATTACAGTGTTCAATTTCATGCAGAAAAAACTGTATAATCACAACACCTACAAGTGGGAAAATGTTTGATCATTCCCATTCATACCTATTCTACACAATCAGTAGATCAAGTAGAAACTTCAGCAGCAGTCTTTTTAATTCCTGCCAGAAAATATATTGAAAAAACATTCTCCTGAGATAAATTAAAAACTGAGCTAACACTTAAATCAGGTTTCTCTTTCAGAAGACCTCCTCAAACTTCTTGCCAGGAAGCAAATACTTAAATCCCACAATTTCTAACAGCACTATTGCTAATATTCTCCATACCTTCCTTAAAGTAACCCTTTTTAAAATACAGTAGTCATTCTTACCGCCTTGGTACATTGGACATCTTTCCCTAGTAGCCAGTTGAGTTCCAAGTTGCCTTCCCCCTGGTAGCAAGATTGTAGCCGTTCCTTAATTTGGGCATTGATTGCACGGATGGGAAAGATGCAAAGAGCAGAGTCATCAGGGGGATGGTGATACTGTTTTTGTCCCTTGGAAAAAATGGCAAAAAGGACATCATCCTCGGCAGTGATGTTCAGGGATCTGGCAAGTACCTCCCCTGGCTTAGAAAGGTAAGCTGCCTGAAGTAGACGGTATTCCACATCACCTTTGACACAACCAAAGGGCAGAGAAACATAGGAGTGGAATTTAGGGTCATCCTTGCAGAGACGCACAATCCGAGATGTGTAGAAGAGGTCACTAGCTGAATTGATAGACACGCCTTCAGGAGTCTCTGGCTGGACAGTTAGAAAATAAACAAAATTTCCACTGGCAAATCCATAGATATAGAAGATATCAAAGTGAGAGACTAAGGCCAATGTATCTGAAGGGATTTTGATTAATGATGAAACAAAATCACTGTGAAGCTCATAATCCAACATAGCTGAGGATTCTGGGTCACGAGGCAGCTTTCGGCTAGAGAGGGTGGGAAAGTAATCCTGCTTACCATCCACTGCTGTGCCAATGAACAGCTTCCCGTCTTCTCCCTCAGAACGAACTATAACTCCATACATAGTGCCAGTCTTGTTGACGCTGGAAAGATAGTGTTCTTTCTTGTGAGATGGCTCTACTAAGATAAAGAGGTCATCCAGGCGTAGCAATTTACAGACACCTTGATAGAGACTCCCACAGGCCAGCAGCCTATTTTCTGAGTAATCAATGATCAGGAGCTTGTTAACATTGTTCATCAGAGTCAGAATCTCAGTGCAGGGTTGCACAATAAGTGGTGGATAGCAGGACTTGTTGTCCTCCTCAGGTCCCGTCTTGTGATCTACCAAGACAGTCAAGTTTCCAGACAGCTTGTAAACCCGATTGATGGCTCCCACATAGACTGCCCCAGTCATCTGATGGACTGTCAAGTGATTGAAAGTCCAGTCTCGGTTCTCAGGATGAAACGTATTATAGATAGGAGTGCTGTTAATGTTCTGTGAAAAGACTAAGAAAAGAAACACCAGGGCCACTGACCAGCCATCGGAGTCCCATGTCCGAGGCCAGAGCTTTCTCTGTTCCATCCTGTGGAGAAGAGCAAGGAAGAAAGGGAGCATATACCTCAAAACTCCCTGTGTGCGACTCTAGCCACAGCAGCTTTCTTTACATGTTTCTACAGAAAGAAAGAAAAAAGAACAAAATACACAGAACAAAAGATTAGATGGATCTCATCTTAGAATTACAATTGAAACAGACATTTCCATTAAAGACTCTTTGAAATAAAACAAAGACGGTTCTAAATCCATAAGTGACCTTCCCATTTGAGTAAGTAGTACAAGCTTTAGCGCTCTGTTCTGCCTCTGTGTATTAATTATTACACAATTTAACTGCTCACGATATGCTCTGAGCCATGATTTTAAAAACAAAAATGTTTTACATATTTACCTACCCAAACAGAAGATCTAAAAACACAAATGGAGCAGATATGTTTTTTTTTCCCTAGTTACAAGAAGAATGTTTTTCCAGATGGATTACAATTTAATTAAAGAGAAAGATATCAAAAGTAAAGCTATCCCAACTATCTGCAGGTTGCATCTGCATTATCTGTGATTGACCAGTCCAAAGGGTGCTGGCATAGTCTATATTAATGGGCAAGTCAAATATGCATCAGTCACTCACAAATGTATGCAGTCAAGTAGGCATGGGAATCAGAACTTCTAAAGTTCCAAATTTCACACACAAAACCGTTATATAATATTTAAAAGTCTGTTAAAGCAAATTGTACAGCTTTCATTAATAAGCACCTATCTAGAAAAGGGTCACTAACTGAGATTAAAAAATGCTGCTGCTGCATATCTACATTATAGCCTATAATAAATCTTGTGACAGCAGTAAAAAGTACAAGCAGAACTTTGGGTTGTGGAAAAATTTCAGAGTATAGTTGTTATTTATTATTCCAATAAAAGTGGGAGAGGGAGAATATTGTTGATCAAGAACACTTAGTAATGTTTTTATTAGTTGGCATTAATTTGTCTCAGAAGAGAGGTTTTCAATTTACACTTCCAAAGTTAGTTAATCTGTGCATGGTTAGAAAAGAAACATTGGCCAACTTCAGACAAGCTACTTAGATGAGTTCTAGTTACATAATTCTTCTCCCTAAAGATGTTTAACTTTAGCTGTACCAGTGATAAGTGCCAGGGATCTTTCTATTCCTATTACCTGGGCTCTTTCAGTTGAGATTGAATTGGATAACTTTTTGCCTCTCCTGTGTTCCTTCCCTGTAAAAGGAAGCACTAAAGATTTCGCACATGGTAGTGAAACCTAGTATCACTTATTACATATTGTTCTTTGTAGAGTCCTTGATGTTTCTCAGCTTTGTTGTTTTTGTGCAAATGTTCCATTACCTGGCTAAGTAACATCTTCAGTGCTAGAAGGTTCTGTATTTGCTCTGTATTTATATAGAGTAGCTTTCCTTCTTATTCCTCTATATTTCTCTTCCTGCACCACTTTTGTGCTCAGGATGATTGTAATCTAATTTCTGTCACCATCTTCCAGGATTGCATTAGTCTTCCTCTAGAGCAGGTTTATCCAAATTAATGTTTAACAGTACCAGAACAATTTGAGAAAAATAGTGGAGTATTTCCAGGATTGCACAATCTAATAACTAGATCAGGGCTGTCAAACTCGCAGCCCGTGGGCCAGATGCATCATGCGTTGGCCACGCCACGCCCAGTTTAGCGAAGGGGAAAAAAGTCCCAATACGTCATGTGACACCACCATTACAACACAAGTTTGACACCTCTGAACTAGATGGACTGATCCTAGTGGTTATTATTTTGAGATCTTAAAGTATTTCCCTCCCCATTTCAGAATTTGAGTTAAAAGGAAATAAATTAGGCATCTGTCTGAAAAATCAAACTGAAAGATGGAAGTTTTATATTACTAAGATGCTCTGCTCTCATCTGCAAACTCTGTTCTTGCTGTCACAGCAGTCTGTGGCAAGTACTTTATGGTATTTTCAATACTAATTTGCATCTCTTTTTTATCTGCAGAGTGACCATTCAGTTGGGTATCATACCTGTCTGAAAAAAAAACATTAATTGTAAGGGTTGAATCTAGCAGCTGTATTGAAGTCCTCATATCAAAAACATTTGGAAGATGTAAGCAAAAGTAAGTGCTATTTAGACAGATCAGAAAGAGATGTGATTCTCAGTTTAGTGATGATAGACATCAATTTTCATGCTCTGATGCTAATCTATATAGCACTTACTGCAACTATTTCTAGTAACTTAAAGTTTAAGGCTCGGTTAAAGGTTATAATTATTGCAGATACAATAATTATACCAAATTTGCATTCCATATGTAAAACAAATTTATTTTCAAAACTGGTACTTTGGATATTTGCATTAGATTGCCCAAATGTGTGTGTACTCAGATATTGAGAAATGAATGCATATGTATTTCCTGGAATTAAAGTATTTAAAGCAGTTTTTTTTTTTAGCAGATGGCAGAACCTTGTTGTTCTTAGCTGTTCTCAAAAAGCTAAGCAGAATTAGGCCTGATTAATATTTAGTTGGGAGACTACCAGGATATCCCACCAAGACAGAGATAATGACTATGTCTATATTGTTGGGAAGAAAACCAATCAACTTGTCTATATAATCCCAAGATATTGATTCTAGGCTAAAGGGAATACAATGTACAATTACCCATCAGCTATTAAATGTTCATACAATTGTACACCCAGTATGCTAAATTCATGATTTAAATGTGGTGAGTGAAAGGATTACAGCTAAATCTCTTCCAGATTCTTTCTTCTACTTCTTATTTGAAAATAGCCACATTAAACAGAATGACAAATCATAAGATTACAATTTCCTTAGGAAATGGGAGATTTGCCCTAGAAAAACACTGGATGTATAGTGCTAACTTATATCAGAAAACCTTTTAATCAATTTTGGAATATGAATTTATGAGTCACGGTGGCACACTGATTAGAGTGCAGTACTGCAGGCTACTTCTACTGACTGCCAGCTGCCTGCAATTTGGCAGTTCGAATCTCACCAGCATCAAGGTTGACTCAGCTTTCCATCCTTCTGAGGTTGGTAAAATGAGGACCCAGATTGTTGGGGGCAATATGCTGACTCTGTAAAATGCTTAGACAGGGCTGTAAAGCACTGCAAAGCAGTATATAAGTCTAAGTGCTATTGTTATTGCTATTCAAAACCAGATATTTGTGTCCATCAGTGTGTGTGTATATGTGTATTTTCCATAAATACCTACCCCCTTCCTCAAGCTATACAAGGAAAAAACAAGAAAGACAAGAAAAATAAGATGAAATGCTTTATGCGTCATAATCCCTTTTATTCATCCAAGAAGTTGCCATTAACCTGAAACACTTTGGAATGCAGTTAGAGAATATTATTTACAAAATAAAAGTAGCCAAGAGAAACCTGAACTTCTTTTAACTTAATCCTACGAATACGCTTTAACAAAAGTACTAGAAAAAAAAAGAAGCTTCCTATCTGAGTGATGGTTCCAATATATTCTCATCTGGCCAGGTGATGGAGGTGGAGGAGTGTTTGTTTGTTTGTTTACACTGTGATAATTCAAGTTTCAGTTCATGAAATTATATGGTCATCAAATGAACAGAAATTATAAACTTTTATTGTATGATTATTACCAGCATAGCCAGTAAGTTCTTTGATATGGGTGGTATTCCATCAAAACAAAACTATTTCCGATTACTGAAATTTTCTATATTGAAAATTTATGTCATCAGTCTCCAGTGTTTTGTATGCTGTATTTCACAGGTGGGAACTATGTTGAATTACTGAGAAACTCAGTCTCTCTTTAGTTTGCACATTTCTTCTGGGAATTATTAAGCAGTCAAAAGGACATTATCATTGTGCAATGGATTGGGAGAACTCAGGGCTGTAATAAATATCCAGGGAGAAAAACCTAAATAATGAATATTTTTCCTATATTCCCCAAATGTCTTGATATGCTGAGTGTATTTTGTGGAGAAAAGGAAACAGAAAATCAAGAAAAATTATGTCGGCAGAGCAGGAGATCACCACACTGCAATATTTCTTTTAATTCCAGTTTTCTGACTCTATAAAGAGTAGTCATTTCCACACTTGCCCTGTGAATGTGACCTTTTCTAAAGATAATAGTTGATAGGCACATAGCATACAAATGGAGTAGAAAGTTGATGCTATTATACTAATTCATAGCAATTCTACTTTCCTCCTTACATTTATATAAAAATTCTGAGAAAATCACAAGATGAAAACTGATAATTTTGCAGCCAAGTTGGGCAGTGTCATATAGAGATGATTTTAAAATAGGGATTTTAAAATAGGGATGAGGGTTCACATGTCCCATGGGCCACTGTTTATCCTTCTTAGAGAAAAAAGCTGTGACCACCTTAATTATTCACTATAACAGAGAGAAAATAATCCAAAGATTAATCCAATTTTCTGTTTCAACAGGGCCAAACCTATACCATTAGATCAAATCATAAACACATGAAAATAATACTATAGCTTATTGCCAGTATCTGATACATAGAGATATCTTAATGATGTAAATGGAGATTCCATTTAGTTGTCACAATGTATACAAATGCATTCATATAATAATAACATCTTAATATATCATATTGTAATATCAAATTAAGCACTAACTTTATCACGTGAGCCTACATCCCAACATTCTTTACGACGAAACAAACTCTATCATTTTCTCTTTATCATTTACCAGCACTGAATGACACCAGTTATGCCATGCAATGGAACCTGAATATACAAGAAAGGAATATCAACAGGACTGAGGAACTCCAAATTTTATAAAAGAAAAAAATTCTTCCCCTTTCAAAAACAGAAACGAAGTCTGTAAATATTTTAAGCACTGTGGTAGAATGACCAGAATCCAGAAAATCACTTCTTAGCACAATATGGTTGTAGATTCCAATTGTTTTCTTTGTAAATTATAACTTTCCAATTCCACTTTAGTACATGTAGTCCCTGACTTACAATCACAATTAAGCCCAAAATTTCTGTTGCAAAGTGAGACATTTGTTAAGTAAGCTTTGCCCCATTTATGACCTTTCTTGCTACAATTATTAAGTGAATCACTGCAGCTGTTAAATTTAATAACATGGTTAAATGGAATCTGGATTCCCCATTGAGTTTGCTTGTCAGAAGGTTGCACATGACCCAGGGATACTGCAACTGTCATAAATATGAGCCAATTTCCAAGTATCCAGATTTTGATTATGTGACTGTGGGGATGTTGCAACAGTTGTAAGTATGAAAAAACAGTCATAAGTCAGAGCTGAAGAAGTTTCTTGAATGAGAAGCAAAACATCTTCAAAGAAAAATCAAGAAAGTCCAGTCTCCTGAAAAAGCACTTTTGGGACAACCATGACCTGGATGACTGAGAATCTCTACAGAGTCATAAGTCATTTTTTTCCAGTGCCATTGTAATTTCAAACAGTCACTAAATGAACTGTTGTAAGTTGAGGACTACCTGTATTCTCTTGCCTGAACTCAAAGTCATATTTTATCTTTTCCTTTAATTAAGTTACTATATCTTTTTCTAATTTTGAATTACCATGTTCAATAATATATGGGGATGAACCCTCTAATCTTATATTTCTAAAATTCCTGAACAGTAATAAGATGAGTTCTATTAGAACAGCAATCATTAGTCTGTTGATCCTTTTTAGCAAGACAGAATGAATTGACTCAATTGGAATCTGAGTGCTTCCCGCAGCGTCAAGTAACCTAATTCAAACCTGCAGCTTAGGGCTGTCCCACAGGCTAGAAGAAAAGCAGAAAGGAGCTGAAAGTACAGTAGAGCAAGTCACAGTCCAAGATTTAGCACTTCAAGATAAAGATCATCTTCTGCAATAGCCTTATTTTTGCAATTCAGCAATTCTGATGCAATTCAGTATCTGATGCTAAGAAGCTGTGTATAGCAGAGACAACTTTCTGGAAGTGTCAAGTCAATTTGGCTTTCAAAAAATAGTAGTGAAGACATGCACCCTATTGTTCTGTGAACAAGATAATGAGGGATGATATAATAATGTTAGCATTTAGTCTAAATACAATTCACTACAGAAGGAAATGGCAACTAATCCTAGATTTCTGCCAAGATACTACAAGATTAGTTCCCCATGACTGATTTATGAAATATATCCACTGAAAAAGAGGAGAGGGCAAGTATTTGTAGTGCTACTGCTTTAAGATGTGGCTGGATTAAAGTTGAAAAGATGTCTAGCTGCTGATGTGACCATAGCCAAATAAAAGCGCTATGTTGTGTGTGTGTGTGTGTGTGTGTGTGTGTGTGTGTGTATACCATAAGAATGTGGAATAGTAGAACCATGAACTAAGAAAATTTGATGTTGTCACAGCAGAAATGCCAAGACTGAACATTGACATTCTGCGAATCAACAAACTGAAATTGACTGAAATGGGTCATTTCACATCAGAGGAGCATTATATCTTCTGTTGCAGACAAAGGAGGTGAAGAAGAAATTCATTAGCAACCTTTATTAACAAAAGGGTGTCAAAAATCTGACCTCAGATACAACCCTTCCCCCCTCCCCATGATGATTTCAATTTAAGTCCAAGACAAGCTAATCAATATTATGCTGATTTAGGTCTATTCTCCAATCACAGATCCAAAGGAACTAAAAGTTGAAATTTGATAGAATGCTTAAAAAAAGGTATCTGAGATAATGGGAAAATTTGATCTCAGAATGTGAAGTGACTCCACACATGAACAATGCCAGATGTGCAACACTGAAATCAAAGGGTTTATGTATTCTGCAAGGAAAGGTGGATAGGTTCTTTAGTTAGAATACCTGGTGCTGACTAAAGCTCAAATCATGAACTCCTTGCAAAATTATAATTGCTACCCAGAGTCATCAGGCTCAAAATCCAGGTGGGCATATTTTCAAGAGAGGAATCTTCCGATTCTCAGCCAACCAGGTTGGAGTAATGCAAGGCATGTCAGCTGCCACAATTACTATTAAATTGCAGATAAGAACATATTTATTACAGACCAACATGACATTCACCAACTGAGGCCACCAAGTATCTTGTAGCGTAGTCCTGATGGGCAATCCTGAGACTGGATGCCAGGATTGCTTAAACCAACAAACCCAACAACAGCTCTGAAGACAGTCTACCTCTTGGGATTCTGCCATATTGCCCTCTATCCATCACAGTCTCAGTCTTCTAGTTTGCTCTACAATTTATTCCAAGACCCTCTGTGTAAAAAGCAAACTTGACCTTCATGTAAATATTCAAGTTTTGCTATCTAAGTGAGGAGGGGATGAAATCTATCTCAAGTCCACAACAGACAGAAAAAAAGAAACCTTCCTAATTCACTGAAATGTGAAAAGAGGGAAGAATGATAGCACAAGACTTATGCAATTGTTGTCAGTCTCACTGACCAGACCAGCAAATCAACTTCACTAGGAAGCTAGTGCATCTTAAACTGGTTATAATCTTGCAAATTGTCTTGCAGGGCACAGGGATGTATACATGGCACTAGTCTGAAATTTCCTATACAAATGTTTTGTTCTGAATCATGTTGTAGTAGCCAACTGCTTGAACTTGAGAAAACATTCCAAAGTTTATTTTATAGTCAAATCTGAAGCACTGCACACTTTGTATGTCAAAAAGAATCTAGAGTGATTCCTCCCACAAAATTACCCCATAGATGTCTGGGTTTTAGAGGAATCTCATCAAGAGACTTTAATGTCTGTGCCACTGAAAGATGTATGCTTACCTAAGAATGTTGGCTTGCTAGGAACCATCATGTTAAATTTCCAACAAAACCTACTCAGGAATTCTGTTGGAATTTTAAAATAACTTTTCCAGACTTCCAGGCTTACCTGGAAATGAAGAATGATAAAATTGCATGAAAGAATGCAAAAGAGGACTGGTAAGAGCAAGCAACATAATTGCTGGATGGTAATACTGGGCTTTCTCCCATTTTTAGTATAATGATTTGACTTTGAAGAACACAGACACAGATTACAGAAAAAATGCCTTTGAAATACTTGGAAAACACTGATCTTACACTTTGCTTGCAGAGAATTGATTGGATCACAAAAATGTCTCTAAGATTGCTTGGATATATTGTTTAATCTTCTTTTCCTGACCTTTAAATCATTGTCAGCCAAATATTAAAATATGACATTTTCAAAATCTTAAGGCTACAATCCACAAATAAGCATGTCTGAGTCAACTGATATTGAAAATTTAAGAATCTCAATTAGTCACATTTCTGAAAAAAATTATACTGCTCTACCATCTGATCTGAAAGCTCTACCTAATGCTCTTAACATGTCAAAAGTGGTGTTCTAATTATTTCCAAAGCTTTCTTCTCTTGCAAAAAGAAGAGAGAAGGAAAAAGCAAACCCAAATGTGAGATACTGTACATTTTCCTCCCTTTTCCTACACTCTTTTATAAAATGTTTCTTGCACAACCAGATTTATATTTATTCTATAATCTTAATATATCACATCTCACAAAATGTTTAATATCTATATTAACCTTAGCTTTGTCATACCATAAATATCCATGCCAATTTCATCTAAAATCATGCCATTCTAACCCCAAAAGCCTTCCATTTTTGGCAACATCCAGCAGGCTTCAAAGTTAACATTTTCTTTGATGTAGTTTTAGTTAATACTAAAAGGTAGAAGTGCTGGTATTTTTCTGTTGTATACCGGTACCTCTCTATTCTTCCTTAGCCTTGTTAAAAGGTTCATAGGAGAAGTTCTCTCAAGATCTTTTTCTTTGGAATTGAACTCTTTAAAGCCCCAAGGATGTAAAAACACTGGAGACAGGACCAGTGAGCAAAAAAGAGATTATTCAAAAATGTATATTTCCTCTTGGTCACCCTGTAATTAAGAAAAGCACAAAAATCTTGCATGGAATATTGAGGAAAAATAAATTGAAGCAATATCCCTTACATCAGCATGAATGAGAATGACTAAAATATGGCATTTTTAAAACAGCATAAGAATAAACCATATATTTATGATTTTATGCCAATTATAAAAATGTGCAGCTGCTTCTTACTCTTTTTTTACACCAAAGTAAGCAGAGAAATTGGTTTGGATTGCAAGAGTCATACAAGAATTGGAATATTAACGTTTTCCTTCCCATTTCATCATTTTTAAGAAAAAGATCTCAAATGGTTCTTTAAGGAAACAGCCCTGCAAATGAAGCAGGAAGGTGGTGAAGGAAAGAATTAAACCTCTTCTTCTGATCCACAGGGGCCCATCCCTCCAGTCATGTGCCTTTGTAATTATTTTGGAGTTGTTTAAAAAAAAATCAAGCAAGTCAGCTGCACTTTAATCCTGAATATTAAGATTCACAACAATACATTCTGTTGTTTATACTATATTGTACAGAGTAACACCACCAAGTCATTTATATAACTTCATTAGCACTCAGTATTTAATAAGGTGCACTAGATTATTCTAACTGGAGAATCTTTTTGCATGATTACATGGCACATATGCATGGGAAACCGGGTGACAATAAATATCAGATGGTACCACAGCAGAATGCAAACAACTAATGTTTGGTTTCTTCATGTGAACTCCACTGTTTACAGAATGGAATGTGACATTGGCTTGAAGTGAGCAGTTGCCCCTCTGGTGAAGTATGCGCAGCAAAACCCAATACAAGTGTGGAAACATGACCAAGATTTTTGATATGTGATAATTTTTTATGACCTTCTGGCAAGCAAAGTCAATGGGGAAGCCAGATTCACAAAACAATCTTGTTACCCCTTAGCAATTGCAGTGATTCACTTAACTGGGACAAGAAAGGTTGTAAAATAGGGCAAAACTCATTTAACAAATGTCTCACTCAACAACAGGACTTTTGAGCTCAATTGTGGCTGCAAATCAAGGACATTCAACAAGCTCTGTCCAAATGTAGACTTGCTAAATAAGATTCATAAGATCCATTGACTGGTTTTCATCTTTAAGCTTTGACAGGATTTCTCTCCAACTGGAAAACTACGAAGAGGCAGCTGTTTTCAGAAGGGTCTAAGACACATTTGGGCATCAAGGACAGAAGAGTCTAAAACACATTTGGGGATCCAAGGACAATGAGCATAGGAAGCCAGTTCAGCAAGCTAAGTAGTGACTTCGCTTCTTGCAGGCTTTTTTTTCTTCTTCTTTGTTGCGATGGATCTTGGTGTTAATGAAAGGACAACTGTAGATCTTGTTATGTGAAAAAAGACTGCAGCAGTGAATTGGAGAGTTACTGTGAGAAGAACATGAATCAGAGAGTAGAAACAGAATGGGACTGGAATTCAAGGTTACTGGCTAACCTTTTAGTCAACCTCACTCACATATTTCCTCTCATTAATTTTCCAAGCCAGCTCTCACAAAATGAAATTCGCCTTCCTCTTTACTGAAGAAAAGAGTATTTCCAAAGGGCAAAATCAAGTGGCTCAGGTGCTTCTGCTCTAAGGAAGACATTTGAGGCTGCTAACTGCTTTTCAAATGTACAAAAGGCACCTGATAACCTGTAATAAACACTAGTGACCTGAACAGGAGATTCATTGCTTCCGAGCAGCTTTGTTCTCTGATAAAATGACAGCAGAGCCTGAAAGATGGCAAGGAGTGTGCACAGACACACATAAAAAGGATGTGTGTGTATGTGTGTGTCTAAGACATTCATCATTGTCCTGCTATTCTACAGTGGAGGAATGGTTATATTGGAGTGTACATAAAGAGAGAACAGGAAAATTTTGGCAAACAAATTGTTGAAGGTATGAATATATTTGAACAAAGAATAACATGGAGGAAATCTAAAGCACTTCAAATTTAAATAATCTTTGCTTTGGAGATATGTAAACTGGAGTGTGTGTGTGTGTGTGAGAGAGAGAGAGAGGGGGGGGAGTCTCTCAAAAGACAAAAAAAGCAAAATCAGGTACTATCAACATGTCACTTCTAATATCATTTCTATAACTATTACTCATTTGCCTCAAGTTCTGAAGTGCAACAGATACAGAAATGTTTTTGTGACCTGTTGTTCATGTGAACTTCCAGCTGCTTGCAGTGTTGCTTCTGGCTAAGTAATTTATTAGTTTACCAAACAAATCATCCTGCTGTTTTATACAAAGACAAAGCAAATCACATACATATGTTGTACTGTGACTGGTAGTTGTCCATCATG
Source organism: Pseudoxyrhopus heterurus (assembly GCA_032468235.1). Classification (NCBI taxonomy): domain Eukaryota; kingdom Metazoa; phylum Chordata; class Lepidosauria; order Squamata; genus Pseudoxyrhopus; species Pseudoxyrhopus heterurus. Next base: position 170,586 of record JANHJO010003062.1, read on the forward strand.
GATATTTAACTGTTGTTTTCTAAGGTTTTTCTTTATTTTCTCAATAGCTATAGGCTAATGAATTTAACGTGCATAGTCAGGAGATCTAATATTAATGCCAAAATCAGATGGAAATAGATATAAATTTATTAGGAAGATTATTTCAACAAAGAATTTTTCAAGTGGGGGTGGTGTTGCAATCTTCTATAAAAAAAATCTTTAGGATTGAAAAAGATAACGGTTACTCAAGAACTCATTCTACCAGAATCCATCATCTGTGATCTATCCCTAAATATTACAATCCGCTTCTTACTATGCTATAGAACCCCTGACTATGACATTGAGCATATGAACAAACTAAATACACTACTTATGTGGGCCACCTCCTGTCCTCAACCACTTGTCTTTCTTGGTGATCTCAATCTGCCCTTCATTAACTAGACTCTAAATGAATGTACAACTGAACCTATACATGCAGCCTTATACAACACTGTTACAACTCTAGGACTGGAGCAAT
>JANHJO010003066.1:29651-40905 GCA_032468235.1 Pseudoxyrhopus heterurus
CTGCAAGAAAACAACCATGCTCAGAGAGCTCCAAAGACTCCTCAATTATAGAATTGCAAAGCTGACACAGCAAAAGTGCCCCAATCTACAAATAGCAATAGCACTTAGACTTATATACCACTTCACAATGCTTTACAACCCTCTCTAAGCAGTTTACAGTCAGTATATTGCCCCCAACAATCTGGGTCCTCATTTTACTGACCTTGGAAAGATGGAAGGCTGAGTCAATCTTTAGCCAATGAGAATTGAACTACTGGCAGTTGGCCAAAGTAGCCTGCAATACTGAGTTCTAACCACTGTGCTACCATGACTCTATACTATACAGCTGTGGTAAAATAATATGTTTTGAAAATAAAGGTATCAACAAAACATCAAGTTGATATTTGATGAGATTCTCAGATGAAAGCATTCTCTCAATGAGACACCATAATGAAGATAAACTAACTCTGGTCACAACTTCCCAAGCAGAAATGAATTATGACAGGGTAACTTTGGAAAGATAACCTTTCAAGGTAATCTTCTAAGCAAGTCCCCTATATTATATTGCATAATCAATACATATTTAACATATGTCTAAAATCACTATGGGTAAAGAATTGTGTCCTCCCAACACACACATACACACACACACAAACTCACAAACATGCTTGTGTCTATAGTTTGTCGTATCAATTACATTTGAAAAGACAATGTTTGTGTAGATATGTTTTTAAGGCTATGCCTAAGATAAAGCATGGGTTCATGTTTTAATATTTTCTTTCTCTTGTTCCTGTATTTCAGCATTATACTGATATAAAGATCAACTTTCTGAAATTTCTGTGGTAGTCAGCTAAAACTAATAAGGAGAGAGAAAAAAAAGGAACCATTTGAACATTCATCTTATCTCCTTCCCTACCTACTATTTTTCCCAAGGTATGCAATCATAAAAATAAGTTCACTGTCTGGCATTTCACAGTAATCCTAATTCCATACCATATCCTCATTTATTAATCAACCTTATCCCTTTCCAATGTATGTTTTTCCCTTGATATTCTCACGAATTCTTCCTTATTTCTCCAGTTCCTTTAATTAGTTGAACTCATATTTATTTAGTTTATTCTTTTTACTTTGCCCTGGTATGTTTGACATCACAGTGATATTGTTTTTGAGCTATTAGAAATAATAACTATAGCTGTCCATTATTAAGATACTGATTATATTTTATCCATATGTCAGTTTACATTGTAAATTTTTCAAAGTGTGAAAAGAAAAACCATGAAAAAAAAAGTGAATCTGAGAAATTATGCTGAAAAATCCTCCCAGGAAGAAAGAGCAGTTTTCAAGAAAATGTAAAACTACTAGAATTGTAGTCCTGCAGTGCTAACCCATTAAGACAGGCAAGAAAGATGTACCAGATGATACTGCTAAAAGCTTCCTTAGGGACTAAAGGAGGCAGAGATTTCACCTTTCTTCTGTAACAAATTGTCTATCAATACAATCAAGACCAGATTCCAAAATGACATGAAATAAATTGAAGTACACCTCTTTTCTATATCTAGTTTCATCTTCAGCTAAGAGTCGAGATGTGGAAAGTTGAGTTTTATATTTGTTAATTAATTTTAATATTCCTGAGCTCTATTCGGTATTTTTGCTGACAATTTGATAAGAGGTTACATATTTGATTTATTACTAAGAAATGGGATATGGAATGAAGAGTTTTGTATGTGTTAATAAGGAGCATGAAGAGACTCTAAAATTGTTGTGATGGAGTTAGGAAGTCACTTACTTAAAAGGGAGTATTATTTAGATTTTTTCTTTCTTTTCTTTTTCTTTCTTTTATTATGTATTGTCTTTTATTGTAATTTCTGAAGAATTGAATAAAATTATTGGGACCAGAGATTTAGTCTTCCAAGCTTTCAGATTCATGCTGGAGTTCATCCTCAGGGAACGTCTCTCTCACTGGACTGTATATACATTATATGCACATACATCATATACATATACATATAATTGGAACTCATGTGAAATAACAAGAGGCTTGGTTATAGAGCCTGAATATTTGTATAAAATATTTTTATATAATCATATATGGGAGCATAGATTCTGCTCCAAATAGCTACATGTTAACTTTGAATTAGGTTCGACCAGGGTGTCAAACACCTGGTCCACAGGCCAGATGCATCATGCACTGGTCACACCCATGGCGGGTTTAGTGAAGGGGGAAAAAATGATGACATGAGTTTGACACACCTGGGTTAGAGGGTTTTCGTTTGTTTTTAAATAGAATCCAAGTAATGAATACCGGAAAATGAGGAATAGACTACTGAAAAGTATTATAAATACATCTAAGAAATACACAGTTCAAACATATTTTCTAAGACAGATGCCATTTGTTTCTATTAGACAATGCTGTATGAGGCATATAATTGGAATTCATGTGAAATAACAAGAGGCTTGGTCATAGAGCCTGAATATTTGTGTAAAATATTTTGATACAATCATATTCAGGCTCTAATAGAAACAAATGGCATCTGTTTTATCAAATATGTTTGAACTGTGTTTAATTCTGAGATGTATTTATAATATTTTTCAGTAGTCTACTCCTCATTTTCTGGTATTCATTACTTGGATTCTATTTAAAAAACAAACAAAAACCCTCTAACCTAATTCAAAGTTAACATGCAGATATTTTAAGACCTTTATAACCTCAGGTATGATGATATTAATAAATGAGAATAAAATTTTGATAATATTTAGATAGCACCTTTATTTGATTTTTCATATGTTCTGGGTCTAGATGACTCTTTTGAAGAACTTACAATGAATTTATACAAATTTACTGAATCAAAATATCAGCAGCACTCTAAGTATATGTGGCTCACAAATGTCAGTCAATTAAATAGCAGTAACAAAAGTTAAATCAAGAGTGCCATTTCTTTCCTGATGTCTAAGGAACAATACCAGTGATGGTATCCTACCGGTTCTGCCCCGTTTGCACGAACCATTAGCGGTAATTTGAAGAGTTCACCAAACTGGTAAATACCCCCACTGGCTGGCCCGCTCACCTGCCCCTGCCCTCGGCCTTTCCTTCCAGGCAGCTTGTGAAGAGAAGAAAATGGGAGATTCCAGACTCTTCTCCACACGGCTCTCTCCTCAGCTCAGCTGCACCTTTAAAACTTGTGAGATGCGCTGAGTTTAAAGCTGCAGATGAGCTGAGGAGAGAGAGAGCAGCACAGAGAAAAGTCAGGCATCTCCCCATTTTTCCTCTTTGCGAGCTGCCTTGCACAGCTCAGCTGCACCATTGATGCTTCGAAGCTGGCGCGGTTCAGGTAGTAGCTGGTCACAATGTCTGGGATCGTGGGCGTGTAGTTCTCCAGCTGCAGCAGGAAGTCCATGAGCGGCACGCTGGACGAAGCCAAGCTGGGCAGAGGGGTGGTGATGGCGGGCTCAGCGTCTCCGTTGGCAGCACCCGCGAGTGGCGCAAAGACTTTGTTGGGTAGCAGCGGCCCCTTGATGGGCTGCGCCAGGGAGGGGGTGAGCCTGTAAGGGCAGGGAATGCATGAGAGCAGCCGGGCAGTGGCAGTGCCTGCGGGGGGGCCCTTCCTGCCCGGTTTGGCCCAGCCTGGCACTCACAAGTTTTAAAGAAGGAGAAAGAGAAGAGAAGCCAGCTACGCATCTTTAAAACTTATGGCAGAAGCCGCCCCGGAGCTTGCCACATCCATGAGTGCCAGCGAGGCAGGCACGGGAGGTAGCATCGCAGAGTCTGACCCTAGCCCTATGGTGCCCGTGGCCCTGCCACCTCCACCGGGGATATGGGCGCCAAAGACAGCCCGGGCGTGATGAGGGCTGCCGGCGTTGCGGCCGGTGAGTGGCAGGCTGGGCCGGATGGGGCAGGGAGAGCCCTCCCATGGGCGCCACTGCCGCCCAGCTGCTCTCACACGTTCCTTGCCCCTACCAACTCCTTGGCACAGCCCGTCAAGGGGCCACCGCTACCCAATGGAGTCTTCGTGCCACCCGCAGGTACCGCCAATGGAGACACCAAGCCCAAAAACCACGCCCACAAAGCCATGCCCACCGAACCGGTGGTGGGATTATTTGAAACCCACCACTGAACAATATCCTATTCAGAATTCAGGATTACATGGCTTTCGCTTTCTTGTCAAAACTGTTTTGTGAAAAAGAGGGACTTCATCATAGAAATCTGCTATAGAATTTTCTCAGAATTGACTAAACAAGAAAATGGATTAGTTTCTTTTGAGGTGTGACTTAATTTCATCCTTATTAAAAACATCTAGTTGAAGCAGATAGTATCAACATAGTGAAGAAATTTCTAAAGCAGCCTGCTAAACTAATTTTACTGCAAGATAATTAATTAACAGGACAAGTCAAAACATACGGAAAAATAAAATGATTTTGTTGGCTGTGGGGCTTTTTGCAGCTTCTTTTCAGGTTAAATTCTCAATGACAGATTCAATAAATAAAAGAAAACCTTTCCTTAGTGAAAGACTGACATCTTTTGCTATAGGCAGAATGATTCAAGGAGGAGCATTATTCCTCCATTTGCTAATACATCTTTTAAATGATAAGTGGGTGACAGCAAACTGAAAGTGTTGAGAATATCTCGATTCCAAGAAAGTTTAGTTAATTGTAATTTTTATCTCTTGGGAAGGTAGTTATGTGCATCCACACTTTAATAAAACCTTTCAAAATATTTCTGATTGTTCCACTGATATTATGTTGTACAGTAACAATACACAATAAATAAAGTAATGAACTGAAAAGTAGTTGGAGTATGGTTAAGATGCCAGCCTAGAAACCAGGAGTCAATAAGCTCTTTTCCTCTCTTAGCTAATAATTGACTCAAATTCACAAGGTTGATGTTGTGGGGAAAATAGTAGATGGAAGCACTGCTTACACTGCCTGGAATTGTACAAGATAAAGATGGGATATAAAACTAATAATAAACCAAAACATCATGAATTGCAAGATATGCTTCCCTCATTAATACATACCTGTGTCTGTAATCATAGTTGCCCGTGATATATAAAGTTACCTATTCTGTTTCTTTAAAGCATGATTTATTGTTACACAAATAGATTACAACAATTAGCCAAACTTTGATTATGCTCTGCAAATATCAATGAAAACATAACTTCTATCTTTCAATCAGATAGATTGCACTTTTATTTGAGGGAGATTTGCAAAGTTAGATCTGATTATGAGCCAGCTCAGTATTTCAACAATCGCATGTTATTTAAGAGCAAATATTAAATACTTTCTGGTTGTCTACTATATATTTAGATTTTTTATAGCATATGAGCCTGCAGTTAGCCATTATGACAAGAAAATGATAAAACATGAATTGTAATGTCTGACATATGCTCTGCCCTTTTGTAGTAGTATGTAATGTTGCAATATAAGTACGTTAGGGGCTGACCTTGAATTACAACACTATAATGTATGTTTTGTCACTTGCTGTCCCTTGTCCCTTCTGCAATATCCATGATAAAGTCTTGCATAGAATTTCCTGATGTGTTGCATAGATGTGTTCAGATTATAATACTCTTTTATAGTAAAATTAACTACTGCTTTTTCTCCATAAACAGTTTCTAATTCATATTAGCTTCCTTCACAGAGTATCCACATTCAAGGAGTTCTATACAGTAATGGAAGAGAAGAGCTACAGTATATCATTGGCCCAATTCCACTATTACTTATGCTTTAGATGAGATAATGTAGGGTAGGAAAGAAATTTATGCTGCAACAGCTGGTCATTTGTCTGCTTCCATATGAGTAAAAGATTGTGACATTCAGAGTTTTAATCACATTAAGTCTATAAGATCATTTCTAGGACAGTCATAGTTCTGTGAAGCAATTCAGTGTTGCTACTTTAATAGGCAGGAATCTATTTTTTTTATCAAACCAGCTTATCTATACATCCAGGTCAGAACTTCTGCACTATCCAGTGCATCAGAGATGGCCCATGAATTTTTGCCCTTGAGACATACTAAGGACAAGATTTTCTTCACCAACTAATACACATAATGAAGTAAAGTAGACTTCCAGGTTTCACCATGATGCTTGAATAGGACGCCACTGCAAAAGGCTATTACATGCAAGAGGTTCTATGTTGCTCTATCTTCCAAAACATAGAAATGGAAGGGATAGGCATTGCTACTTAAACCTTTCACTTAGATTGAGCTGTTTATCCTGTCTAATGATGAAGCATCTGAGAAGCATCTGCATGAGCAAAGCCAGTTGTTTTATAACATCAAACATTATTTATTAAATTTATATTCTGTTTATCTCACAGTTCAAGGTGACTTTGAATGGCTAACACTGAAACCTAGAAATTGCTTAAAGTTAATACCTTAATTCTGCTAGGAAGCTTTCTGTGTGTCCGTCTGCTGCTCTCTTGCTTTCTCCCCAGCTGTTAACAATTACTCATGAAATACTCATTTTTATTGGTGTAGGCTCTCAAGGCTAGTACCTGTTGGACTATGCTGGACTTCAGCATTTAGTGACTGCTGTATAAAAACAGATTTCATGACATTTCACCAGCAACAGTGACTGGTATATTCAGAGGCAACCTGCACCATTCTGAAACTAGAGCAGACCACTTTGTCTCTGTAAATGCCACCCACAGTTGCCAGTGAAGCATCAGAGAAACTATTTTCTACACCATGGCCACTAAACCAAGATGCCCATTAGCCTTTACTCATTCCTTTGCTGCAACCCCTGCATAATAAAGGCACAATTCCAAGTAGGACAGTATCATAATACCAGTGGTTGTAGAATAATTGATGTGTATGAACAAAATTCTTAGCCATGTGGAAACTCTTTGAAAACACATTTCTTCTAATTATTTAGCAAATTTCAAATCAAGACAAAACACAAACTGCCCCAAAAGTGAAGAAGCACAGAAGCTGACTATGGCTATCAGCAAACTGACAAAATGCCATTAAAAAAAAAAAATATTCAACACGCAGAAATTATCATATGTAGAAAGATTTACAGGATTTCCCTTGCAGGAATTGACAGCATTTCTTAAAAGTAGTATAGCATGTCTACGATAATTCTGTATAATATTTTCAATTTTGAAAATTTAGACATATAAATGCAAACATACTGTGCTCTGGTTCTGATGTATTCACTGAAACTGAAGCACTGGACTTTGGCAGACATTGTGATGAAGTTATTTCCTGTTGTATCTGTGCAACCTCTGCTGTATTTAAATCTTTTTATCTTCAAATTTTCTTTTTCTTTAGTTGCTTTTCCCTTTTACCATTCAAGTTGACCTGTGCACTATTCTCCATCATGGCTGCTGGATTCCATGACCTTGGAAAATATTTCCTAATAACCTCCATGAATTCTGGTATTTTATTCTACACTGTAAGAATTCTGTGCATATTCCTTATCCCCTTGGAAAGGGGGAGAAAAAGAGAAAGATTTTTTAAAAAGCTTTAGAGAAATGGATGTAGTTTTTTATGCAGACAATGTCATTTCATTGGAACCCATATTATCTACAGTGAAAGTTAAAGAAATTGTATGACTCATTGATGAGTATGAATATGAAGAAAGAACAAATATGGACAGGAAAAAGAAGATCACAACAGTTACATTGGATGGACTTTATAAAATACTATGAAGAGAGAAGTGATAAAGTATAAAAGGCAATGAATAAAACATGGCTATAGACGAAGCAAAGACAGAAAATTATGGGAAAGTGTAATTAATGAAGTTGGTGTAAACCAAATTTGGTATAATTTTGTTGTCTTTCCTATTGTAACTTGCATAAATTCTTTTCTACTACTCACACCTTTTTCTGTATTTTATAACATCATTTATCCCAAAAGTGAATAGGACAATGGATATGTATTTACTTGACAATTTCACTAATGTAGAGTACAATTGAGATAGAAAATAGATGTGTGCTATTTCAAAGATTGTAGCCATTTGTTTTCTATTGTCCAGAAGTAAGCTAATGGCTTTCTCTAGCTTGCTGCTAATTGCTATTTTGTTCTGTTGCAAAGTTTTTTGATTGTAGATGTTTGACATTATTCAAAGCACTAATAACCTCATTTTAAGACCTCTATTTAGGAAAACTCTCTTTAGGGGGGAATCCTATTTTAAACTAGATTCAACTATATTTCTTCTTCTTGTCAGGTTTTATATCATTTGTATATTTTTTGGCTTAAATTTCTCTTCCTCTCCGTTTGTGTCTTGTGTAATATGGAGTCTTTATCTTAAAAGTATAATAAAAATATGAGTACGTATGCATGCATTCATGTATGGATTTTCTTACAAAATATAGCATAATACATAACATAAATAGGTGGTACAATTAAATATTCATTATCCTTTTTCACTGGTATAATGACTATGACCATATTCTCCAACTACATCAGCAAAGATATTGGTCTAGTCAAAAAAGATTGATAGTATAACTATGTTGAAGAATATTCTCAACATAATATATTTTCATATTTTTGATCCAGCATACATGGTCAATGCTCTGGACAAATATTTCTGGATATAAGCTGAAATATCTTATTTAACTCACAATCAATGCAATGAGACAGAATATTGGAGATAAATTGATAGGTTATGTGCCATAAATTTTGTGTGACCACATAGATAGATTTTCTCCAGAAAAAAAATATTTCCTAACTTGGTCCTTCAAGTCTTGCATCACCATTGTAATTGAGTCACTTTGCAGCTGGTCAGCATCTTATTCTTTCCCAGAATTAAATCTTTCTATAGAGAGCTAAGATTTTTCATAATGTCTCCAAAGTAGGAAAATTGATCCTGGTCAATTGTGCCTCAAGTAAGCGCTCAAAATTGATTTGTTCAATGATACTTTTTAAAGATTTTTTTTCATAGATATCTAGGCAATGAAAAACAAAGAATGCCAGAAACAAGTCACTATGTGCCTTATTGACTACAGAAGAGTTTTCAGTTGTGTCAAGCCTGTCAAACTTTGGAATGTGCTTTGAAAACTGAAAATTCCAGAACATCATGAACAAATACACTGACCTGTGGTGACACTGTGGTTAGAATGCAGTATTATAGGCTAATTCTGCCCAGTGCCAAGAGTTCAATACTGACTGGCTCAAGGTTGATTCAGCTTTCCATCCTTCCAAAGTGAGTAAAATGAAGACCAGATTCTTGGGGCCAATATGCTGACATTTAAAAACAACTCATAGAGTGCTGTAAGTACTATGAAGTGGTAGATAAGTCTAAGTGCTATTGCTATTGCTACATATTTAAAGACAAGCCCTTAAAATATTTGTATGTTCTAATTTTCACAAATGGCTTATCTGAGGATGGTGTATTTTTCATGTATTTTGGTTAAAAATTTCACAATCTACTTATTTGTAGAAGGGATTACATGCAAATATAAACAGGATATACCATACAGTCCCATGGAAAATCGCATATACAGATAAAGAGTATCTGGATTGAAAGAAGATAAATTCAGTTCTATAATTGGAAAGAAAAACATCAATAATCTGCATTATGCTGATAATGTTACTCTGATTGCTAAAAATGCAAATGATCTGCAAATTGTAGTAATGAAAATCAAGGCAAAGATCATAATAAAAATGGGACTAAGATTAAATTTAAATTAAAAAAAACAACAGGTACAGCCAACAGCCTTTGAAATGATAAAGATATTGAAATGGAAGATAGCTTCCATCTTTTAGAATCAAAGATCAAGCAGCAGTCAAAGATACATGGCAGATTGGCAGTTGGTAAAATAGCAATGAAGGTCTTAGAAAAGATATTAAGATGCTAAGAATGTCTATGTCTGCAAGGACCAGAATCATACAGCAATGATTTTCCCTGTGGCATTCTATGAAAGTGAAAGTTGAGATGCATACAAACATGAAATGAAATGAAATAATAAAACAGAATAAAACAAGTATTTATGTTTTTATTCAGATTTTTTAAAATTGCATTTGCACAGTGGCCCATCTGTAACAATATCTTCACCTTACCAAGAGGTTCATTCTATTCTTCTAAAATTTAAGTCACAGTTACTTGACTGTGTCTAATCTTTAAAAAGAGTAAGCAGAGAAAATACTTGGTGGTGGTGTTTTCTCTTTGTTTATTTTTGTTTAGGGATTGTGTTGTTGTTGGGTTTTTTTCTGACAAATGGTTACAGAAAGAACAGGTGCAGATAAAATGTAAAGAGAGCTTTTTGAAAAGAACAGTGATCCAGTAACAAAATAAAATAAAATTTGAAAGGTATTTAGTAAATGCAATTTGGAAAAGCATCAATCATGTTTAAAACACGTAGTAAGACAATCTATAAATCTATTACAGAGAAGTATGTGTTGTTTTAGGTTCAATTGTGTGACAGGTATTTCAGAACTTATGATACTAGGAAACATGAGGAAATCTAGGCCAAAAAGATGCTTGCACATAAATGTATAAAGGCCTATCTTGGTTTAAATTTTTAATTCTCATGATGGACTAGTACAGATTTGGATTATATTTATAGACAGGTCATAATAGCAAAAAGTGAAGACAAAGGCAAAGTTGTATTTTACCATTAAGATAGGTCTGTTCTGAAAGAGAAAAAGTAAATATGATCATTATTGACAGCAATGGTCAAAATAAGATTAGTGTTATAAAAGACAAGAGGGATGAAAGGTTTGGTATATCAATATTTTTAGAATATAATGGTTTCAGTTCTTGCATCATCCAGAGCTATCTCATGACAGGAGAGTTTCACTTCCTTCAAAGAGTGTCACTGCTGTTCAGGGCATCAGCTGGCCTTAATCCAGCTCTGCCTACAGACATACTTATAGATATATCTATATGAATTAATGTTGATGATAACTTTCTCTGACAGATTCATTAATACCTAGGGTTTTCTATTACAAGTAACAAAATGAAATACTAAGAACGGCCCATTACGGTTAGCCTTTTTCAAAATAATTGTGTGTCATTACCATGTGTACTGTGCTTCTGTATTTATAGAAACATTAGTGAGGAAAAGGAAAATTGATGTCTTTTGTATGTGTGGGCATGGAACAATACATAATAGCACAAAGTAAATGGACATAATTCTCTGACTATTTTTTTTATCTCAATTTGGTCCCCCATTGTATACTATTTCTTCTTATAAATGAACCATACAAAGCCTTTTCCTTAATCTATCTATTTATAAATGGATATGTGTGTGTATATTCCAGCATAACTCTGGAACGCCTTGAGCAATTTCAACCAAACTTGGTACACAGATGACTTACTCTCTGGAAACAAA
>JANHJO010003066.1:68610-82486 GCA_032468235.1 Pseudoxyrhopus heterurus
TTTGGATTGTATATGTTATATTATATGTTAGTGTTTGTCTTACGTTTGGTGTGTATTAAATTAATAAAGATTATTTGTAAAAAAAAAAATAGTGTCCATTTTGTTAGTTTAATTTGGTATATATTAATAATGAGAAATAAGCCTATACCATTTCTATTCAGTCCAAGTTTAATAATTCTGTTCTGACAGAGATGGGCCACTTGCAACCCTCAAGATTGTCAAATCTCTTGTCCTAGATCACATCCATAGCGAGGTGACCCATCCTTACACACTGATGCTTGGAAGAGGAAAAAACAGGAAGCTGAGAGTGAATTGCTTATGTTCTTCTACTTTTAATTCACCTACCAATTTACCATGTGTTACCATACTAACCTAACCAATAGATTAATCCTAAAGGAAGGCATTCCAAAACCTTACACAGGAGAAAAGTTGCTGATATCAAGTTTATGATATCATCCAATGTGGCCAATTCATAATTTGCAATTATGGGTTTCTCATCCTTATATTGATTTTTAATAGGAAAGCATATTCATGTTGTAATCACAGAGTGTCATGCTATTTTTAAAGTTCTGAGTTATAGTTAAATTAAACATACTGACCTCTTTCAGCCATCTGATGGACAAAATCCAGACTCCTCTTTAGAGCATATAAGAAAACCAAGCTAATTAGGAACATTGTGTCTTCCCTATATTAGCTAATTTACTCCCTGGTCCGCATAATACTTGACTTGCCCAACTTCACATTCTCCCGCTGAGGTCAATTAATATTAAGCATCCACTTTAGTGCTGCATGTTGTATTGTACCTGTCTGATGGTATTTGGACAATATTTCATATCTAGGTCAAGTTTTATATTCACCAGTAGCGAGTCAATTAAGCATTAGAAATGAAAATGTACTCACTGAAATATAATGCATGGCTTAGGACAGCAGTTTTTAAACCTTATACATTCAGGGACATTTGCCATTTCAATGTCACCTATATAATATTGGGCATGGAATCCTTGCCTATTGAAGACAATCCCACACCAGAACCTATAGTATTTTTATCCCAAAGCTGCTGAAACTTCCTAAACTTGCTGTTGCTGAAAGTTTCCTAATGACATATTTTTCTGTCTTTCAGTGGGAAACACATGAAATCATTTCTAACATCTAAAGTAGACTTTGTAAGGATCACATATACATACACAAACATATTCAAAGAAACCAGAACTCTTTTCTCCAAAAAAAGGAGTCATGTTACTGTACCTTTATCCTCTTCTCCTCAAAATGTCAAGTAAATTATCCCATTATCAAAACATTCTCCAGTCTTGTTCTTTGATATATTATCCTAGACTTAAGACTACAATATAGAACTTGACAGGGGTGGGCTCCAACATTTTTAGCAAACGGTTGTCTGCCCGGTTGCTGAGTGCACGTGGCCATGGTGGGTGTGGCCTAGTCGGTTTCCTACACCACCATGGGGGGTTTGCCCTCTCCAGGTTCTGGAGGCTTTCCTCAAACCTCTGGGAGGGTGAAAACGGCCTCCCCTGGGCTCTGGATGCCCTCCAGGGCCTCCGCATGGGCCCTGCACTTACCTGGCATCCAAAACAGGCTGTGTGGAGACTCCTGGGGGTGTGCGGGGGGCGGGGTGGGGCCAGCCAGGAGTGGGATTGACCAGTTCACCAAACTGGCCATAAAAATAGCTACTGGGTCACCCGAACCGGGGCAAACCGGTAGCAGCCCACCCCTGGAACTTGATGATTTTGGAGAAACACATGTACACGTAATTATTCACCTAATTTAGAATACTACAGTGGAAGCCTTGCAGACATCTTGTCTGCCATTATAGAGCATCTATTTGAATACAAAACATAGCTAAATCTTCACACACAGACTGAGTAACTAGTAGTGAGTAGTCTATGACAACCAACTGGCAAAAGAATATAGTTGCCCACTTCCTTCCTACCCACTGTTGAATGCCCATTGCTTTCTGGGTCCTATTAAAGGCATTTCTGTAGAACACGGTCCATTTATAGCAGTAAAAAAAATGAATAGAAAATAGTTGTATAGGGTGTGCCATGCATTTCCACATGGAATGCAAGCTGAACAAAAGTGCCAGCTGTGTTCTTTCACAGAAGATAATTTCAAAATAAAAAGATTGATGAATACTAAGGAATGTAGCCAGCAGTAATTGACATTTTCTAGGAAACAGAGGCTCAATCAGTAGCCTACAATTTGCTGTTTAGTTTTTATGGCCTGAAATGTGCAATTCCAGAAAAAGAGAAAAAGTCAATGTATTAGCCAACATTTTTCGTGATAGCAGTCAATTGTTGCTCAGTCTAGAAACAAGATAATTTACACTGTTAGATGAAATATTACCTCAAAGCTGAAAGTCTGAAGTGGTATTCTGATGAATCCATTTCAAAGGAATTTCAATCAATATTATACAATATGAAAAATTCAAAAGAATGAAACAAGGAAAAATAACATAAGTAGATTACATTTATTTATATAATTATGGCATATTATAAAGAGAAAATTTCAAAACTAAAATTACAGTAATCGGATTTAATAATGGTCATTTCAGAGAACAATGGCATACATTCATCATATAAATAACATTAATCAGTAGAAGTAGAGATGACTATTAAATCAGATTATTAAAAACAGAGTAAATTCATGGAGATTAACAAAAGCTAGTAGACAGGGCCAATTTGGCATCAGACTAGAAACTGGGTGACCATGAGTTCTACTCCTACCTTATGCACAAAGCCAGCTGGGTGACTTTGGGCCTGTTAGGTCTTGGAAAGAGGCAATGGCAAACTACTTCTGAAAACCTTGCCAAGAAGGGACTTGTCCAGGAAGTCTCTGAGAATCTGAACAGAAGAAAACAAAACTATATATACTGGTATCAAATCTCAGACAGAATTTGCATTATGATATCACTTTAATCATATGATTATTTTGAAAATCTTAGTTTGTTCTGGATGTGCACATGTGTTGTTTTTTCTAATATGACGTAAGCAAATATGCAAGAAGAGTGTAAATATAAATGAATCTTAAAATGAAGAGTCTAAACATAAATGAACATTAACAGAATCTTGCAGATCTGAAGGTACAAATCTCCCACCTCGTTTTAACCTACTGATTAACTAGTGTAGATCCTAAGTTTTTTCCCCTGTTAAGCCCTTCTGGACTACCCTTCCTCTTGTCTGATTATTTCCTAGGCAGCATTTATTTATTGTTTTTGCTCCCTAATGTCTTCCATACACTCCATTACAGAGAGTAATGTAGTTCTGTAGTTCCCTCAGGTAAGTATTTGGGATACTGCAAACAAAGTTCCAACTGGCAATGAATTCTTAATGTCACTGGCTGTTTTGAGTGAATCAGAACTTCTCACAACAGGATTACAAAGCAGCTTGGCTTTCAATTCTGAGCAGGTATTCTATAGAGCAAGCATCTTTTTCTGCCATGATATTTATTTCTGAATAAACACAGATAAGGAATTGGTTATAAATCCAGGGTCTGAACTCCTTGAAGACGTTCAAATAGTATATAGAAGATGCATCATATTTCTCAACTATTCATAAACATTCATGTTGAATTATTCCCCAAGAGAAAAGTACTCATTCATCCAAGAATATATCTTCTTCTTAGATTTATCCATACTATTCATTCATCCAAGGATATATCCTGTTCTTAGATTTATGCTTTCGAACATGGTGAAATATGAAAAAAGAAATGGTCCTTTGATCTTTATGATGAAATTAAAAGTTATGTGAATATGATTACAAGTAATGTACATAAATACAATCCACTGAAAATGATTTAAAATTAATTTAAATAAGTGAATGTATTGAACGGAATTGTGCTTGAAGAGCTTTGCATTATGTTAGCTTGTTTTTTTATTAATATGAGATTAAAGCTACTGTTTGTTTTTATTAAATTCCAAAGAATGCCTGCCAAATTCTTGTAAGAAGAAAGATAGACATTGTTATATCCAGGTTTTCTGGGGTGGAAATGTATTTCAGTTTAAGCTAAGCTTTAGCAAAGTAGAAAAATCAGAGATTTTACCTATAAAATACTGACAATGTGACAGTGGCCTATCGTCCAGAAAATCAAAACAGCTTTTCATTACCTAATCCAGATTCATATAATTATAATTTTACAGCTTCTAATTATACAATCATAGTAATTGCCTTTTAATGCATCCTAAGTGTGTATTGAACAAGTATGGTTTCGTCTGGCATAGATAATCACATGGAAGGAAATATAGGTGTTAATTAAATTATATAAGGAAGCACTAAAATGTATATCAGAAAAAGAACCATTTATAGTTGTTGGAAAGGTATAAAAGTTGGAAACTATAGGTTGTGAGAGTTTCATGTTATGCTTCATTGATAATGGAGGAATCACAGATGAATTATGAGAAAAAGTTATATAAACATTCTGAATGAATGTGATCCAATAATACTAGGAGATTCAATGAATAGGAACAAGACAAAAATATTTAAGAAGTGTTGGGCCATTTGTAACCACAAGAATGAATGAGAATCAGAGTGTGAGAATATTTGCTTAGAAAAAGATACATTTCAAATACTGTATATGCTTTAAGCATGTGTGTATGTGTACACACATACACACACAGGTACAGATATGGCAAAAAGAAATGTAAATTTAATAGTATGTTTTATGTTGACAAAAATGAGAGATTAATGATGGATATAATAACAATGAAAGTTGTGAATGTGGCATGAATAACTTCTTGATGGTATCAAGAACAAATCAACATGAAACAAAATAAAAGAAGTAAAATGAATACAAATAGAAAATAATTATTTCGAAGATTGTTGCAAATAATGCAATCAAAGAGAGCAGGAAGCAATTAAGATTAAAGGAAGCAAAGACAACAGAGAACAATTTTTCTAGAATAATATTTCAAAGCGAGTGAAAAGGGCTAAACAAGGAGCCTTCAGAAGATGGAATAGAACTAAAAAAAGAAGAAATATGAAAATATTGGGATGTGGAGGAAGCTGGTCACATTCCCTGAACAGCCAAATGAAGGTTGGTGGCTGAATACATTAAGAGCAGCGTATGTGATTAACAAAAGCATGTCTGACATGAAATGGAATAGTTAATAGTTCAGTATAATCAGGACATGCAACAGAAATGTGCTATCTTTAATATAATTATGAATAAATGTTTAATGAATGCTTAGGAGTATTTTGGCTGAAATCTGAATATGCATGCACTTTTTATATGGCGATGATTTCCCTGATAAAGGAAACTAAGATATCTCTCACTGCAGGCAAGGGAGCAATAAAGGACAGAGATGGGAATGAACTGAATGATTAGAAGCAATCAAAAATAAATGGAAAGATTACACTCAGGAATTTATAAGTGAATATATAGAGAAGGAATAATGGATATACTGGATACATTGTGAGACACAATACTAATACATGAATTTGATTAAACTGAGCGTAGTATGCTTATGTTTAAGTTGTAATGTCTCTCACTATGTAAAAGTTAGTAAAATAATCTGGGTAAAGATAAACTGTAGTAAAGCAATTGATGGATTAGGCCTAGAGTTAAGGGGGGGACATCCTGGTGAGAGTGGAGACATCTCAGGAAACGATGATACTGAGATGTGAATATGAGAAAAAAGAGATAAGATACGTGCCTGGTAGAGCAGAAGGGGATTGATTAATAAATAAAAGTTTAGAGGATGGTGTAACTGTGTACTTGGCCAAGTGGGGTTGCCTCAGGTGATCTGTCCACTTGATGTTCCATATAAGGTGAAGAATGTGCGTTTAACAAATGAGATTTTGTAAGCATGCTATTTCCTTGTTTTCTTGCTTTGAAGTGTTTAAAAGTAAATGGGAAACACTGTTCTTGGTCTTGGCTCCTTTGAGGCTGGGACTCTTTTGCTGGATTACTACAGTAAAAGAAGCTAAAAACCATTCATCATGTCTGGTGGACTTATTTACTTCAGCACCAGACTAAGGCCCATTTTGGGGACAACACAATCAGGATAAAAGCATGGTTTAAATCCAAAACAAACAGAAAATACGTATAAGCAGGCTGGATATATACTGCCATAATTAACTTTAACCTAAAGATATCATATTTTTCAGAGTATTAGATGCACTTTTCCCCACCCAAAAAGTGGGTGGAAATGTCTGTGCATTTATACAGTGAATACGGGCCCATTTTTGGCCTCCCAGAGGCCCCATACATCCTGTTTTTGCCCTCCCCAGCATCCAGAGGCACTCTGCAGCAAGGCGGGGAGGGCAAAAACGGGATTCACGGAGGCTTTGGGAGACCAAAAACAGGCCCATTTTTGGCCTCCCAAAGACTCTGTGCATCCCGTTTTTGCCCTCCCTGGCATCCAGAGGTGCTCTGCAGACCAAAAACAGCCAGAGTGCCTCTGGACACCGGGGAGGGCAAAAATGGGATACACTGAGGCTTTGGGAGGCCAAAAATGGGCATGTTTTTGGCCCGCAGATGCTGCTGAATGCTGGGGAGGGCACAAATGGGATGCACAGAGGCAAAATATTTTTTTCTTATTTTCTTCCTCTAAACCAAGGTGCATCTTATAGTCCAGTGTATCTTATACTCCAAAAAATATGGTATATACTGCACAATCAGACTTGAAGTTTGGTCATTATAGTGATTCCCAATAAAAAGGTTGTTAGGCTCCTAGTAAAACTAATGTTAGCCTCAGTGCTGGTCTGATGCATAGCACAGAAAAAGCTTATAAAAATAAAAGCCCTAGAACAAATGGCACTCTATAGGTCTTGGCTAAGTCAGCATCAAGACAGAAATTCCAGAACCAGATAAAAAGAAATATGAATGGCTGGAAACATCAGTGTTCATCGTAGTCCCAAAGATGGGTGATCCATGCAACTGTTAACACAACTGTTCAACCCCCTGATATCACATGCTATCCGATGTTTGTTGAAAAACCTGTCACAATGATTTGGCCTAATGATAGAAAAAGAGCTGCCTGCAGTACAGGCTGATTTCACAGGAGGAAAGCCCTTGAGACAACATTGCAAGCACCAACTGACGAATCATGGAGCAAAATGTGAATTTATGTATATTTATGCTTCGTTGATTATTGCAAATGCTTTTAGCACATTAAAGAAGAAAAAGTTATTCCAGTACACTTGATTAAGTTAATAAAATGCCTGTAAAACAATCAGGAAGTCACTGTCAGAATAACTTTGGAGATACAGACTGGTTCATGGCTGAGACAGGTATGAAGCAATGTGCAACACAACTCTTATTCAATTTCTATAGAGAGGCACTTTGGAGAAATCTGAACTTATACACAGATTCAAAAAATACCCTAGAGCATGTACAGTACGATGAGAAAAGGATGAATACATTTTAAGACATATCACTTGTGGCAGAGTGTTAGCAGGTAGCTTGCGAGAATTTATACTTTCTTTAAAGAAATGAAAATGATTGTGATTAAGTGTGTGCTCTTACCCACTTCATGATTTGGGTTGGAAAATGCATTGCCTGCCCTTTGGAACACATAGTAGCTGAGATTAGATTAGTCCAGCCCTGCTGGCCCTACAGAACACTTTTAAGACTTGGCAGATTTTCCATGCATGGGGGCCAGAAGGTTAGGTGAGCCTGTGAACTTATTCTTATTGGGCTCATTCTCAGCTGTCATTTTTTGCTTTTCTGATTTTATTGTATTTTTTTTATTATTTTTGCTACTTGTTATTCATGTTTTAAACTGTGTTAGCCACCCAGAATCACTTTGTAAGATGGACAGCCAAATAAATCAAATCATAAATAAATACGTTGGCTGAAATGAAGTTGAATGAAATGAATGAATGAAATTGACTAAGAAGCTTATGTGGTAAAATAAGAGAGATGGTCACGAATAATTCTATGCTGTATATATTAAAAAAAAGAATGGCCAGTACGGACAAATTATATTGAGGAGGTTTATTCTTATAGAGAGAAGGAACATCAGGAAGTTTAAATAAATTTAAAAGGACAATGTATGAAGGACTGTATAGACATAATGAATGTACAGATACTTTGTATGCAAGATAAGAAAAATATGAAGAAGGATAATGAATGTAACTTAATATTGGTATAAGTAGTTTTAATTACCTTTTCTTACTTTCTTTCTTTCTTTCTTTCTTTCCTTTCTTTCTTTCTTTTTCTTTCTTTCTTTTTCTTTCTATTTATTTATTTCAGACTTATTATATTGTTGACTTAGTATTCTCTCTCCTTTTGTGTGGTCTTATAATACTTCTTATTCCAAAAGGAAATAACCTGTTTTGTAAGTGTGTATGCCTTTAATGCATTATAGTGCTGGCAACTTCCTTAGCCAGTAATTAATTAACAGGCATTGAAATAAATGTCAAATGAATGTTCTTAAATACATGTTTGGACTTTTGTATAAACTCAAAAATATTTATGATATATTTCTGCTCTAACTGAAAACATCTATGTAAAACTGATTTATATCACAATTGAATTTAATTACAGTTGACTCTCAGAATCAGAAATTTAAATTCTATAATCTGGAGATCCTTCCTCTCAAAAGAATTATTACTTTAATTTGAGACATTCTTCCCTGATCACTCACTTACTTTTTTCTGTCTGGGAAAAAGTAATCTGGGATAGAGGATTTTAATTTGGGATAGATGATATTTTACTTCCTCACTCTCACTTACCCCAAAAGCAATGAAATAATAAACCAGGCAATGGAATAGGAATGTGAAAGGATGATTTTTTAAAAAAGGCATGTGTAGAATGGAAGGAAGCCAGGATTTCAAGTAGCTGAGCATTTTATGAGTAAAATAATATGATTGGAGTCTACTAAATGATTGGGAACTGTTTTTTTTTTCCTTGTCTCCTTATCATCAATAGAAGCATGGATCTTTCCAAACTTGGCAAATTGGGATAAAATTCTACGTTATAAAGAAATATTGAATGAGAGGGGAGAATTGAAAACCCAACAGGAATTAAAAGTTTAAAGATAGACCTTACATGGTGAGCACAACGTCAAATAAAAAATAATTATGAAAAGGATAGGAAGGCATATGGGTTTGATAGGAATTTTAAGGAATTAGATCGAATATTAATGGGAACTGATGAAAAAGCGATTAAGAAAACATACAATTATCTACTAACAGGAAAACATGAAAAGGAACAAGCTAAGGATACCATCACAACTTGGGCTAGGAATTTTGGATATGAAGTAGATTTGAAGGAGTGGCAGAAATCATGGATGAGGAATTTGAAATTAACAATATCGGTACCATATAAGGAAAACCTATATAAGATGCTTTACAGATGGCACTACTCGCCAAAACACTTAGCTAAGATGGATAAAGGTAAATCAGCCCAGTTCTGGAAATGTAAACAGAGTGTAGAGACATACTACCATCTATGGTGGACATGCCCCAAAGTGAAGAAGTATTGGAGGAGAATACATAGGTGGCTGGAAGAGATGATAAAAAGCCAGGTTGAGATGAAACCTGAGATTTTCCTGTTGGGTATCTTAAGAAAAAACATGGATAAGATGACTAGCTATTTCATGCTACATGTCCTGACCGCAGCAAGGATTACTTATGCACAATGTTGGAAAAATGAGGAAGTGCCCTTTGAGGGACAGATAATTAAAAAAAAAACTGGACTGTGTGGAGATGGTCAGGCTGACAATGAAAATTAAAGAAAAGGATGATAGAGTATTTTGAAATATGGAAATTATTTTACAACTGGGTGGCAAATAGAGACAAATGTTATATAACAAGGATAATGGAATGTCAAGAGTAATAGTAGTTATAGATAAGTAGTAAATAATATTAATAAGTATGCATATAGGGAATAAGAATGTATTTATTAATAGGAAGCCGATACCAGGGATAACCTGGAACACACAATGTCTAAACGTAGAAATGGAATCCGGATGTGATTTTTTTTTTTTTCTGTATATAGTTTTTAAATAATAAACTTTGTTTAAAAAATGATTGGGAACTGTTTACAATTTTATTTACATTATCCTGATGCAATGATGTTCAATTTGTCCTAGAACTGGGCTAAACTATTTTCTGTTTGGGAGAAAAAATGGTTTTGATTTTATGTTCCTATTTTTCAATCTGAGAGAGTACCGCCTCTCACTTCATGTACACCCACTATCCTCACAAAAAGTGAGGATGGTTTTCTATTACTTTATATTGATGTAGAGGGCAACCATTTTCTAACGGTAATTGATTGGGTAGGCTACATTCTCTCTCTAGTAGTTTTCTGTAACTTTCCTTTTCTAAGATTGGAGAACATTTTACTACACTGAGGAGATTGGAAGAATGATAAAATTGCCCTCGCTATTTGGCAGAAAGTTAAATCTGAACTGTTTTATTTGCCAAGTAATTATATAAACATTGTAGTAACTTAACACATTGCAGTATAAGGTAAGAAATATTGTTACTATAATCCACATATTAAATGTATGTGAATGCTATTTTATTTAAAGTGATGGATTAGCCCCAAAAAACGTTTATGTTCTAAACAAATTGTAAAGCCGTTTCACTTATCTTGTGAGCAAATTAGCCTGGAGGCCTGATGTAGATTAGTAATAATAGAACTCCATATTATTTAACAGTGACTTCAGGTCTAAATTAGAAGCCTTATTTCCTAAAACATAAATGTAAATTTGTATTTGCGCATGCACATCCTCCCAGTGTATGGTTTGAAGGTTTCAGACAGTTTCCTCTGTCATTAATACATTGTACTGTATACAGGACCTAAAGCCACAATATTAAAAACTTAAAAGAAAATGCATCAGCCCTATGAGGTTTTTCAATGTGTTGTTTTCTTCCATTCAGTCTACAAATGATTCATAATATCTTCTATGGCAAGCAAAAGTAACCCAGCCCTGGGACATTTTGCCTATGGCTTGTTGGAAGAAATGTCCATCTGGGTTTAGTTCCAAGTGGGAAAAAAGACTCTGGAAACATGGAGGCTGTTTGGAAATATGGTTTAATGGTGGACAGGATCACATGCTTGAGCTCTTGGGCAAAGAAAAGGGCAGAGATGCTGAGATTCCCTTGGTTTTATACCCTCTCTGGCTTTGAACTTCCTGGAGCACAGAAAGAGTATCCTGATTGGTTGCTGTCAGAAGTCATAGCTAGCTTTGTAGGTTGTGTGTGTGCCAAGTTTGGTTGAAACCTGGTGGGCGGTAGATCTTTGTTATGTAGAATAGATTGGCCCAGGCCTTAATGGCACATTTACAAAGGTGCAGGGGCTGAGTTTCTGCTTCTCTGAGTTTCTATTTCTCTTCTAAGGGAAATATTCTGCCTTTTTAGTGTATCCCAAAATATTTCACTTCTCTAGGAGAGGGGTGAGCTTTAACTTCCAACAGGTTCACATAAGCCTACCCTAGATTGTGGGTTCCATTATAGAATGCTGAATGTCCCTGTATGTACATGTTGTTAATAACGAGACAAAAGCAGCCCTGGGCCATTCTG
Source organism: Pseudoxyrhopus heterurus (assembly GCA_032468235.1). Classification (NCBI taxonomy): domain Eukaryota; kingdom Metazoa; phylum Chordata; class Lepidosauria; order Squamata; genus Pseudoxyrhopus; species Pseudoxyrhopus heterurus. The sequence goes on from JANHJO010003066.1 coordinate 80,094, forward strand.
GTGGCTATGGCCAAAAGAAAAAGTTAGTAAAAGTAAAATGCCATCATTTTATTTTAAATTTTTATTTCTCTTCACTCCATCCCCACTGAAAATAAATGTTGCGAAATAAAGATATTTACCAGAGGCAAGGCAGAGGATCATGTCATACAATGTGACATTTCTTATGCAATTTGTGCATTGTGAGAGAAAGCAAGCTTTTTTTTAAAAAAAAACGTTTTTTAGTAATTCATTCAAAAAACTAAAATATGTTGAATGTACCCTTTTCCCTTTTATAATTCTTTCTGCAGAATTTTTTAAAATAACATACTTATAGATGTAATTTTATACAGTATTTCCCCCCCAAAAAGATGTGAAGAGCAAGACTCTCACTGAGAATGGTGTATCACACTTGGCAGTCAGAGAATTATGAAAGGTTGGTGGGAGGAAAGTAGGAATGAGTGAAAGAAACTAATGAGGTGAACATTTGCTGAAAGGATGGCTTTGAAAGATTTTTTTTTTGGGGGGGGGTTGTTCTGCTTTGTTGTTAATCAGAAAGTCCTTCCTACTATGCTAATGAGGTGAATAGTGACTTGCCTGCTTCTTTTTCTGTACATTGTAATAATATGACATACTGACTAGTAGCTCACTGTTTCATATTCAGTATTTTAAATTAGACCTCTTCCCATAGTATAAACAGGTAGTCGTTCATTCTTCACAAGATCTACATGAAATGTAAGTTTTTGTTTTGTTAACGTCCTCTTTTCAGCAAGGGCCATGCTGGCATACTTTCCCACTGATTACTATTAGACGGATTTCTGCTCAATTATACATGGACTGATACATTCATTCACATCAGTATATGCAAAAAATGCAAAACAATATGAAAAGACCACTTAATCTTCTTCACCTTGCAACAATCTCATTATCTGGCATGATGAATGATGTTGAGGTTGTTGTTTTTGTTGATGTTGATGATGATGACAACTATTATTATTATTATCCTGAATCAGTCTGGGGTAGGTTGGTAGATAAATGTTTCTTGACTTTCCAGCTAAGAATAAGAAAGAATCTTTATCAAAATTGCTTAGATCGGGGGTCCCCAACCCAGTTCCTAAATGGGTATTGGTCCATAGCCCATTGGAAACTGGACTGCATCAGGAGCAGGCAAGCGTGCAAAGCTCCATTTGTGCATGCACTAGATTAAGTTGTGCACGCAAAAACATACTCTCCCCCTACCACCACCACTGCTGATCGGTGGAGCCAGAAAGGTAGGGGAGTGGTGACCTAGATAACATCTGTGCCTAAGAGAGGACTAATCCAAAACTTTAATAACTATGCCACACTTACTCTCTCTGTGTGTGTCTCTCTCTCTTTCTCTCTCTCTGTTCATTCATTCATTCATTTTTATGTGCTGCCCATATCAGCAAGGACTCTATATATGCCTAGTAAATACATAAATTCAGCATTATTGAATTCTTCAAGAAAAGCTACACTGCTATAAATAGTAAAGGCCTTCACAGAAATATGCAGGAGTTGTTACTTGGCAAAAGGGGCTGAAACATTTTAAAATTCCACAACAGTGATATATAATTTGGAAGAAGCTCAGGCAGATGCCTCCCTAATTCAATGAATTATAAGACAAAGGTAGAGCACAAACAGATTCTTTTATTGTAGTAATCTTAATAAAGGTAGTTTTAGCCTTCCTGGAGACTTGATTTCTTGGTCTGGTCTACTTCTTTGAAAATGTTTTGCTTCTCATCCAAGAAGCTTAGTCTGCAAGCTATATTTTTTTGGCATACAAAACAAATACGAAGATATGGTACCTATCAACTTATATTGGTATACTATATGGTACAAAAAAAGACAATATATTGTTTCGGGTTGTTATTCAACTCCAGTTCTAAAAGTTATTCCTTGAAATGTTTCTTAGTGTTTCTTCATCTGTATCTAAGTCCTTATGGAACTGTAACCATAGTCATAAACGTTGGTCCCTGAGAATAACAACAATAACAACAGAATAGAATCAGGTGCCAAGCGTATATTGTTCCTAGAATTAAGGTACAGAGGAGAACATATGGTCAGCTTTAATTTCCCTTAAAATCAAGAACTGTATCTTTAATTACTTTTTCTCAGAATTCATGTTGCTTCCACTTTCTCAACTACAATAAGTTTTCTACTTATTAGCAGAAATCAGTAATAGAATCAAGAATATCTGATTCTTTGAAACCATTTTTAACCCTTTGAAAGAAACAGATGTTAGGAAAACAAGTCAAATATTCAAACCATCAAAATTTTATATAGTTTGTGAATATATTTGAGGCCTAAATAAATAAAACTATTACCGTATATACTTGAGTATAAGCTGACTCGAGTATAAGCCGAGGTCCTAATTTTACCCAGGAAAACCGGGTAAA
>JANHJO010003066.1:103265-114345 GCA_032468235.1 Pseudoxyrhopus heterurus
AGAGAGATGAGAGATCCCGGTGTTTTGTTTTCTGTGGGAAGCAGGTCCAAATGGCTCTTGAGTGTTTAAGGTTGCAGAAACAGGTGGCCAAGCTAAGTGCCTGAAGATGATGCAATGAAAAATCCTTCATCTTACACCCCATGAACAGACTCAATTGCAATTTCAGCTGGGAAACTGTAAGCATCCTAGAACAAGCTCAATCCAAAAAACCCTAGGGAATTTCTGGAAGCTTGACATTCAGACAAATCAGTCATCAATAGACACATTGAGATAAACCATATTTACACACCATTCTAAAGGGAGCTAAGAAAACTAAGAAAGAAATAAAACATTAGCCTAGAACACTATCCAGAACACTGCCAACTGTCAGATAAACAGGGATTAACACAAGCAATCAAGCAAAAATCAATACCCTAATCAAGGAACTATCGAGGATAAAATCACATCCCCACCAACATTTGCAGGGCAAGCTACTATATACATATAAACAGGGCACAAACACTACATTAACTATCATTTATGATGTTATCTAGTTGGATAATGAAACATCTGCTAGCAAACAGCCAAACTCAAAGTATACCAAGGACTCCAAATAAAGGGTTTCAAATGAAGGGTTTCCATTTGAATGTTCTATTTATTTGTTGTTGTGCAATTTGTTCGACTTTCTTAAATATAGGTAGTCTTTGACTTATGACCACAATTGAATCCAAAATTTCTGTTGCAAAGTGAGACTTTTGTTAAGTGAATTTTGCCCCATTTTATGACCTTTCTTGTCACAGTTGTTAAGTGAATCACTGCAGTTGTTAAAATTAGTAACACAATGTTTAAGTGAATCTGGCTTTCTATTGACTTTGCTTGTCAGAAGGTTGCAAAAGGTGATCACATGACCCAGGACACTGAAACCGTCATAAATTGAACCAGTTGCCAAGCATACAAATTTTGATCATGTGACCACGGGGATGCTCCAATGGTTGTAAATGTGAAAAATAGTCATAAGTAACTTTTTTTCAATTCTGTTGTAACTTCGATATCTAAACAAACTATTGTAAATCGAGAGCTACCTGTACCTATTGCTCCCATACATTAACTTTATCACATGGGCATACTATTCCACAAAGAGTAATATGAAGCCAGAATTCATACAGATAGAATGGAAAATACTTGGCTCGGTAACAGAACTTTATTGATTATGATTTATAACTTGCCTTTAATTTTTTAAAATTTATTTAGCATACATAATGCTACTGTTACTAGAAAATATGTGCCTATGCAGAACTTTCTCCTTTCCTCAGGATTCTAAAAAACTTTTAATCTCCAAAATCAGCCCTACACTTCTCCAATGTGCCTCCACCTTGTGAAATTGAGCAAATGAGTATTATGGTTGAAGGATACCCTAGATAAGGATTTCATTCATTCATTCATTCATTCATTCATTCATTCATTCATTCATCATTCATTCATTCATTCATTCATTCACTCACTCATTCATATGGCTGCCCATTTATCCAACGCAACTCTAATAGAGAACAATATCAAATAAATCAAATCCACAGTTGGCAAAAGTAAAGTGAGAGTCTTCCTTTAGTAAACCTTTTAAATAATTGACATTTTGGAATGATGCAGAGAAAACTCAGGAAATAGGAACATAAGGGAAAATGCTTGAAATGTGACCACACTTATCTTTGTTGCATTCAGAACTTGTTTGTCTTCCTTTCAGGAAATTAATATCCCATATAAGTGGAAGAAAAGCTCTGGGCAATTTTATTTTTCATTAAGATAACCCAATAATTTAAACAATCATTCAAAACCAAGAGATTCTAGTTCTTTAGTCTTTTGTTATTATTGTGTTCCTTAATTCTCTGAAATGACTGATGCATTTTTCACCTTAGAAACAGTCACAGACTCCTGCCTGGAGTAATGGTTGTGGAGGAAAACTATTCTAATATCTACCCAGGACTGGAAAAGAAAACAATTGAATATACCCTTTATAATTAATATTTGGTAACAGATGATTGTACAGTGCAGTGTTTTGTATACAGATGTCCTTTGGAAACCTAAAATCTTTGGGTATATTTTTTGTGTGTGAATAAACAGTGTAATTTCTGATGTTTACAAAAATGTCTGCATGGGCAGAGTATAAGTATAAGCTTTTATATGTCAGCTCCCAGATATATGTATACAGTTACAGTCTTTGCTTTTAAAACTCCACAATAACCATAACTGAATGATGCAAAACTTGGTACATAGTTCTCATCCTCCTTTACTTACCTCTTCTACTAGTAGTCCTATACAGGAAGATAGAAAGCTGTTTTGTAATGAGTAAACATTAATTCATTTAATCTGGTATTGCTAACATTGATTAATAGAGGTAGGGTCCCTTTTTTAAGGATTTCAAGCAGGAAGCTTTTTTGTCCTTAGCTGGAAACACAGATATTGAAACAAAGATCTATTGCATGTCAATTATCAAATCTATCACTGCTCAATAGCTCATGGTCCATGTTAGAGTATTTTAGTTAGGGTGGATAGTCTATCACTTCTGCGCATGATTGCTGAAGGATGATAGTGCAATTCCACACCATTTTGAGTTGACAGAGTCATGAAAGATGTTACTATTAAAGAAAACAATCCATTTCCCAAAATCTAATGTTATCTTATTCACATTATGGTTCTCAAGTACTCAAAAAAATTAAATATGCCCTTAGCCATCAAAGCTTTGTCCTATTAAAATGTTTCCTTAATTATACTTTGTATGCAAATAATCCAAGAATGCCCAATTAAATTATAAGTTAAAAAAATAGACTAGATATATTATTGGGAAATTGCTATGTAATAAAACAAAACTAATATTTAGCTGTATATATGAATTACTGTTTATAGATTCTATAGATTGCAAATTTTATATATGCTTAAAAGAACTTGGATCTTCCATATTTCTGTAATAAATATTATAGAGTGTGATGCAATATTTTTTCTTTATCCTTATATGGATGCACATATTAAAATAGCCCTAGAGAAATTATTGTTTTCTTTTATCTTTTTAAAAATAAGAAATTGGGATATAAAATATACCTTAATTATCTCAAATATTCCTGTTATCAGGTTGATAGAATATGCTGTATTTGAATACATGGGTTTCTCCCTTAAGAAAGGAGCAAAAACCATTTGAAATTATTCTTACTGAGGGGAAAAAAGGATGCTTGCTGAAGCTGACACCAATGATCTTTTCTGTAAAACAAAAAAGACACCTGTCTGTTTTGGCACAAGCTTATTGTTCTCTCTAAATCATCCTTTTAGCCATTTCAGATTCATTAAAATACATTTGACACAAGGCACTAGTAAAATTACGACACTCTACTTCATTGGACTATAATGGCTTTTTCTTTGGTATTTATGAACTTCCAAAATATGATTTCAAATTGATCTATGCCTAATCAATTCACTAATTAAAAGTCAGGTAATTAATTAACTAAAAGCGCCTTAATAGTTGACAGCATGAATTTAACAAATAACTTTTCACAAACCATCAGTACACAGAGACTGCTTACTCTCAGATTATGATATCTACTCTGAGTTCAAAAGTTTGCTGAGACCATTCAGACTTGAATTTCTAAGGTGAAAATTGATATGGCAAAACACATAGTTTTTCTTCCACTGTTCATAAATTAAAGGCTTTCCCCCTATCAGGAATCAATTTTTGCCATTTGTAAAGCTGTTTGTTAAGAGTTCTGAGCAGTTTCTGTGCCAAAAGAGAAATACATTAATTAAAGATTAATTTCTGAGAGGAAAAATATTAATTAAGCATTAAATAATTCACTCTTGGCCTTTGCTGATTTTGTTGAAATTTTGGATTGTGTGTAACTAGGCAGAATATAATTGATGCATGCATGTAACATTACTGATTTATCAGATGGATATATTGTTTCTGGACCTAATTCAAGTTATTAGTACTGATCTTTTAATGATTGAGTTAGTTTCCAAAGGTTTTTCAATATGATTGGCATGGCTACAGTATTACCAGGTTAGCTTGCTTTTCTTTACTAAATCTTCATTCACCATTATAAACTATTGGCTCTGATTGTTTCCGTGCATATTTTTATGGGTATTAGAGTAATTAGAATAGTAAATTATTTAAAGGAGTAAACAAAATAACTGTTTGAAGGTCCAGTAGCATGATCTTGTAAAATTACTAACCAATTCATAAACAAGATATTTACATTCTGAAGAAAATGCATTGAATATCAAGAATTTTGGACAACATGTGCCAATGTTTAATCACTTCAGAATCAGTTTTATCTTAAGAGCATACAAGTAATCTTTGAATTACAACCACAATTTCCATTGCTATGCAAGGTAGTTGTAAACTAACTCATGCTTGATATAATGACCTTTTTTGCCATGAATGTTGAACAAATTTGAGAAGTTACATATTATTGTTAAGTGAATCCATCAATTTTGCTTGTTCAAAGCCAGTTTGGAAGGTCACAAATGGTGATCACATGACCTCAGAATGCTCAGCCTGCTAGTTGTCAAGGAGCCTGAATTTTGATCACATGACAGTGGGAATGCTGCAATGGTCTTAAGTGTGAGGACTGCTTGTATGTCACTTTTTTCAGTGCCATTGTAACTTTGAATGGTCACTAAATAAATGGTTAAGTTCAGAACTACCTGTGCAAAAAGCCTGGAAACACTGTAAAATAGTGTCTCCTCCTCAAGCAGTTTCCTGTCCTACAGGATGGCTTATAAATTCAGTCTTCTTTCATTTGTCCCAATTTATATGCTAAAATTTACATTCTGAAGCACTACTCACTCAGGTGGCTATCAAATCAGTTAAACTAACAAGCATAGGAGATAAAGACATCTTGATAGTGGTCAGCGAGCCTAGCATATCTTATATGATAATTTCAGTGCTGACTACTAAATAAGTAACATACAAAAATAATTTTACGTGACTGCTCTGAAAAAGTATGCCTGGATTTTGAAATCCCCATAATATCACCAAGCATAGAGTATTTCTATGCTAGATTGAAGGCAAAATTCCATGATGGAAATAAATTCAAACCTTTGCAAGTTTGCATCAGCCCGGGATAATGTGGGAAACAACACTTTTTGATTCCCCCCCCTCATTCCATTCATTATAATGAGAGAAAAACTCCTATCCCGGTCCCAAAAGCTGTCATAACTGGGGTCCAACTCAGTATCAGCAGAATGAAAATGGTACTGGTGATTCCAATAAAAGAAATATATCTGGATGGATCTGGAGAATGGCAACAACAGAGCTTTTAACTGCCTATATCAGAGGGACATCTGATGGCACATTCTTCTAGCAGGTTACCTTGTTTGCTATTTTGGATTGCTTCCCAGAGAAGACAAAATTGCTCTTTTAATTGTTCTTACAATGCAGGATTCATTTCAATCTCCTTAGAACACGTGTTACATTTATGTTTCTTTATTGTGAAAAACTTCTCTGTTTCAGAGTCAGTCTTTTAATTAGTCTTTATTCTTTCAACAGCATCTGGCTCTTAATGACCCTGTTTTAAAAGTGAAATTTTAATTTGACTGTAGCCTGTGACTAAAAATTCTCAATTCACTTCAATGAATGTTAAGGTTCCTTTTGGGGGAAACCACTTGAACCCAAACATATAAAACAGTGTAAAGAAGCATGTAAGAAATTAAAGAAATCTATAGCCATTCCTAAGTAACAGAAAAAGGAACATAAAAGGAATGTAGGTGCTGAGTACAAAATAAAAATCAGTGTTTAAAAATCTTTTCATATGGCACAACGGCCTAAAAGGAATTCGTCCTCAAAGACCCATATTTTTACTTTGTTCTGGCAACTAGCTTTGAACCATTAAAAGAAACCCTGCAGCTGTAACTGCTCCAATTATAGTAATAAATTGTAATACAAAAATTCACCGTTCTCTTCATAGTTGCTTAAACCAGACTATTTGTGTCATTTGGTATGTCACACAAATATTCCATTTTCTCTCACAGAGGTCTATCTTTTAAGTGGAAAAAAAAAATGAATTTAGTTATGTATATTATCTTTGAAATTACTAGGACGATGAATATGCATATAAGTTCCTTTCCCCCCCTTTTAAGTGTACATGTTTATGTGTTACCTCTTTTCCAAAGATATCCTTTTGGTTGAGCTAAGATTATAGTTATAGATTATTTGCTATTCATAAACACATATTTACTTTCAAACTTAGTTATTTGAATAACAATATTACAAAAGTTTTGCATGAATATTCAGTACCAAACTGCTTTCCTTGCACAGTGTGACAAACCATTCTAGAACTTTCCTCAAGATTTTGGAATTTGTGACAAAGACTCTGAAGTTATTTGTGAACAATCAATCTTTTTTCACAGGCCATCAGTTTTTACCTTTTCATAAGCTTTCTTGGGCTATAATGAGAATGAAGAAAGAAGTATTCGTAGAATATACAGTAGGTGGTAGAACAACCCATAGCTGAAACAATGCTTAGATATATTATGAATGAAAACAAGTAAATATACAATAGACTTTAGCAGAATTGGTATTTTGGTTTTTTTTATTTTTCTGTTTCCTGTCCTACCCCCACCTCCACCCCTAAAAATAAATGTATCAAACTCAAAGCAACAGAATCAGAAAAAGATTAGCTTTCTTGTGAAGTACAAAAATGGTCTTTGAAAATTAAACATTTCAGATCATTCCCATTCAAGATTATTATCATCCTTATTGTCATCATCAGCACCAGCACTAGCATTGGTGTAATCACCAGCATGCCTACCGTCCCTGTCTTACTGTTCCTATTATTTACTTATATATACTTGCTCATTTTTATGTTTACACCTTATCTATTTATGTTTGACAAAATAAATAAATAAATATTATGCCTTCCAACAAACTGCATAGCTTCACTTGTTATTTTTAGTTGTTATTTTTGTCGTTTTAGTTGTTAGTTATGTTTAGTTGTTTAGTTGTTTAGTCTGTTTTTAGAGATTTAATTTTTCAACATAATTAATAATGATTGTTGCTGATGAAGTTTACAACTTTTTTTATTCTCAAAATAGCATCAAACTATTAGTGTTAAGCAGTCATATTCAGAAGGAAATCTGAATAGGCCTTATTTCTTCAAAATAATATTGCAGTTAGTAAAGAATAAGTATATAAAACCAACATACAGTATGTCCATAATGAGAAATAGTAGTTCTGTTGGTCTTATAGAATAAGGTTTATACTTTAATCACCATTTCATCTACCTTTGCTTACATTATATCTGTTCCCAAAGGAGAAAAACTTATAAAACTCTTTTGATTTTGGGTAGATATTCCTTGATTTTCCCTAATACTAAAAAGCTAACTAAATTTTCACAAAGACTCATGTTATTTTTTTCACATTCTGAGCAATGAAAACCTAAATAACAATTAACAGGAGGTACATTATCTCAATTTCTGGTTTAATAGATATCCCCAAATAATTCAAAAGAAGAATTAAAGTGTTAAAACTATGGACATGCTCTTTTGCGTTATCAGTTTTGAGATTGCAATCAGAATTCCTTTGTTTGGGAGCAAATTCACCAAAAGTATTAAGACTGGAAGCCAATAAACATAACCCCTACAAATTAGTTCTGGACAGATATATTTATAATATTAGGATATTAGGATAACCCTTAATGTATTTCTATGGTCATAACAAGTAGTAAATTTGACCTATTATTATACATTTATTTCTTTCCTCAGGGAGTTAAGTAGAACATGTTACATCTGAAACATACATAACATTTTATTTTATTTACAATGGTTATGTTAATGTGTACCCTTGGAAGTGAATTTATCATGTTTGCCTTTAAGTGAAAATAGTCCTAAAGCAATAAAGCAAGTCAGAAGTAGAGGTGATACTCAGCCTATTTCTGATACCAAAAGCAATTACTATTTTTTTCTCTTCCCTCTTCCTGTATCGAGGGGACACAATCGCTCAGTGGTAAAGTGGCTCAAACTGAATTTGAGATCCGAGCTCCATGCAACAAGGTGAGCTCCCATTACTTGCCCCACTCTTGCCTACCTAGCAGTTCGAAAGCATGCAAATGCAAGTAGATCAATAGGTAACACTTGGATGGGAGGGTAAGAGCATTCTCTGTACCTTTGGCATATAACCAGGCTGCCCACATGACCACAGACATTGTTCTTGGATAATGCTGGCTTCCTTGGCCAAGAAACAGAGAAACCTAGAGTCAGGCATGACTGACAAGGAAACCTTTACATTTACCTTCCTGTATCACTTCAGAAATGTTTTCTTTCTTCTTCTTCTTCTTTATTGGCTGATATGCTATTGAGAGTGTGTGTTAGTGGCTAGATCAGTGAGACAGAATTTATTCTAGCATCCCAAGGTAAAAGGAGCCATCCTGCTTCTTGAAAACTAAGACCACTTGGTCCAGCACTGCTGATACCTTATTAGTTATATTGGTCTTACAAAATAAGCTCTATACTTTAAACCTACTGTGTAATCTACAAAACTATTTTGCTTCACCATTGCAATTTACATTCACCAAGCTAATTACATTGTAGATAATCTGCTCTTACATTATTCTACTTCCTGTTTCAAATCGCTGTCTGGTTATGAGATAAGTAGAAGTCCATATGTACCGCACCTGACCATCACATCAAGTTTTTTCTCATTAAAAAAAAATTATGAGACCAAATTTTAGGATTCTAGGATTAGTAGTATATAAATATCATTAGTCAACATAGCCAAAGTTTGCTTTTGCCCTTGAATTTTGTCAAATATAATTTTCTTACGTACCATGAAAATCACCCTTAAAATAAAGCCACTTTTAAATTCAGATCAAGGCATACAAAAAAAATTTGCATACAAAGAAAGATGGGAATTCTAGCTTATGGCTTCCCTGATGAAAAAGGCTTCCCTGCCTTATGAAGAAGCATAAAGTAACAGAAACAAATATGAAATATGAATAGCATTCTTGCGTATCATAGAAATTTAATCTTACTTTTACAAGGTATCAAGCCAATGTATGGTTCTCATTTAATTAATAAATATGAGAAGGGAAATGTATAGCATGATGTACATAAGCAAATGTGATTGTGATTTATCTGTACTGGGTGGAGAGATGCTATAAGGAAATTTAATCATGGTGCTTTCCATGAGAAGTTATCTCTGCTGCTCGTTCCTCCTTCCATCCCTCTGACATTCTGTTTTATTTGGCAATAACAAAAATATTTCTACTAAACTGTGTCATTCAGCATCCCATTCAGCACATTTGCTAAAATGGATTGTAGATGATTCTACAGTGTTGGATTAGAGCTGGAAGGACTCAAAACATTTCTCAATCATGGAAGCTCCTTGGGTGACAGCAACACTCTATTTTAAATATATGGGCTCATTATTTTTAAAGGATCACATTGTTTTACACCTCTGTTGTAGATGGTGAAAAATGGACTATATCTCTGAGGAAGAAGAAAACACACATATTGTCAAAGGAATAATTGTTGCATTTTGTCTATAGAAAAGAGTAACAGAGCATATTAGAAATGTAAAATATTTTATAGGATTTTGAGCCATAACGAGGGAATTTCTAGGGCTAAAATTTTCTATGAGAATTTTGGAACCATAGAATGAAAACTGGATTATTCTTAATCTATGCAAGTGAAACTGTTTTATTATTGAAAAAACTGCATTTTTGTAGGGGGCAGCAGTGCTGCAAATAGTCACTGTCTCTTGTTAACAAACGGCGGAATGCTAATCGGATTAGGCACGTGCCTGTACTTGGCTCTACATCTATAGTTTTGCCTACATAGTTGCATTTTCCCCTCATTAACTCTGCCTCAGGCAATTGCATAGGCTGGATCCCTGCTGTTCATTGTCAGTTTCATCCAACTTGGATTGCAATGAGTAATATTCCTATGTTTTCAGATTGATAGGCTTGAGGGGGCTTTGCTTAAGGGCAGCAATAATTTCTTTATGTATGATGAGATTATATAAAGTGAGGAAATGAACCTGATGCATTTACAAGGTCAGAAAAAAATATTCCAGATGTAGGCTTTCTTTTTGTTTGCATCAATACCTCTTAGCTAGCTATCTTCAATGGAATTTTATTTTAGTTCTGATGATGGGCAGAATACTATGTCATACTTTAAGGCTTTAAGGTAGTTCAGGAGATATTTTTCCAGTCATCAGAACTAAACCAAATTCAATAGTCTTATCCGCTACTGTGCATAACCTGGGGCACTAATAGCACCTTATTTTTCCTCAAGCACAAAAGAGACTGTCCTTCAGATAACCTGGTCCTAAGCCATGAAGGAAGAACCCCAAGAGCCACTCAGTCTTGCCAGGGTTCGGTTCCAACCTATTGCTCCCTATCGAGCCTCCAGGCACTGCAAGGGTTTTGATGTCATCATGGTTTGTTATGGATCAGCTGGAAATAGTAATAGCTTCTAAGGAGGAAAAAAAATAAACTAATCAGTGTCCTGAATCAAGTATCTTCCAGGTAATTTCTACCATAACTGTTTAATATTTGGAAGGCTGAATGTTGAATAAAATATTTTTTTCTCTCAGCATACGTAGACGTTATTTAGAAGAATGGACTAGCAAGTGAGGAGATGAGGCTGGATATATAACATAAATGAATATGACTGCCTTCTACACAAATTAGACTAAAGAACAAAATCATGCGTGTCAATCATAATACAATCCAGGACAACTCTAGAAAAGTACAAGCTCCTTAAGAAGTGTAAAAAAATTTATACTAAAGAAAATGATACCAATACAATAAGCACTATATCTGTATTACGGATATGCAAAATAAATAAAAAGATTTATTTAACTGATGAATTGCAGTTCCTTCAATCCTAAAACAGTAAAAAAAAATTCTTTTTCAAAGAAAGAAAAAGTAGAATGGATGTACAATTGCACAAATTACTTCATTTCTATTCTAGACATGTTCCTTATGAAGTTAACAACCACCACCAGAAAAAAAAAACCCGGCTTTCTGTTTTTCAGTTGGCAAGATACTCAGTGAGAAGAGTAGAACAAACTGTGAGAAGAAGGAAGGGAGGGAGGGAGGGAGGGAGGGAGGGCGGACGG
>JANHJO010003066.1:128642-141432 GCA_032468235.1 Pseudoxyrhopus heterurus
AGGGAGGAAGGAAAGACACTTGAAATATCTTGGTGTTGATCTACAATCCTGATATTTCCTCTTAGTCTCTAATCTAATTAACTTATCCGATCTAAACTTGTTTTACTTCCAAGTTGTGACAGGGTCATGCTTCCCTTTGACAATTTGTTCAATAAAGATCTTAAATAATTTGGGGCAAATGGACATATTCCCATTTTGAATATTGATGTTGCAGTTGTTTTCACAAAATGTCTCCCATTAAAAACGTGACAAGTCACACAACTTCTAATTATCAGAAAGTAATTTGTCACAACTTTGTTAATTCCCCTGCCTCACAAGATGCCTTCCAATACTCTGTCCCCCCCCCCTTTACTAGGCAGATGAACACAGTCCTAAAGCTCTGCATTGCAGCATTCACTATTTTTATTGCTTGAAATATATATGAAATTTGAATTTTGAATTCTTGGATATATAGCCGAATCTGGAGACTGGTATTTCATTTTGCAACAAGTCTATTCCCCATGTTTAGCAACATGTTTAAATATTGTTTAATTAAAAGAAATTAAAGAAAACTGAAGTCATATAGAATAGATAGTGTCACACATTTTCACAGAATTTTTCAGAATCACAACTTTAGTGAGTTGGAACAACCTATCAGGCATGGCATTCCTTATCCTATAATTACAAGTTTGCATTTATCCAAATAAATAACTTTCCATCTACCTCTGTTGAGTTTTATGCTTTTCCATCAGCCGATTCTAGTCTGTTTTCTTCTTTTTTAATATCTAAAAATTATCTATTTATTTTCTAAAAGAAAAGTACAAAGAAAAAAATTAAAAAATTGTAGAAAGGAAGAAGACAAGAGGGGGAAAAAAGAAAGAAAAGAAAAAAGAAAGAATAATTAAGGAAAATACTTCTGATCTTCTTTACAGCAGGTACAAAGAAACTTGATATCTATCCTCCACCTTTAAAGATACATAGTAGATTTTACTTTTTACAAATATTGTAATCCTTAGCTATTCAAAAATACCAAAATCATTAATTTTTCTCTCCAGTGGCAGCAAAAAGTTCATTAGGGTTTCTAGAATATTATAGCAATATTTCTTATTTTAACCCTGACCAAGCAAGTAAACTTTATGTCCTTTTATTCTGGTCAATATTCTAACATTCTTGATCCTTAATTTAACATTAAGGTGCTTTGATAGGAATTGATCTCTGTCCAAAAGCTTCAAACTATTATCTCAAAAGTTTTTCCAAAACTTCAAGTTCCTCTTTGTAACTCCAATTTCCCAAGTCATTTTCTCATTTCCCCAATAATTTTCATCTATGATTTATAGTCCACAATTTATGTTATATTTTCCATTTGTGCATAGCTATAACTTGTTTTACTTATTCATTCTATTGTCCTCATTCTCCCCAATTATTCTCCTTCAAATCTTTCATTTCTTCTTTAAGATTTCTTTTGAATAATACATGTGCATAAGCAGATCTGATTACTATTGTTATAGCTGCAAACCTTTTTCCAAAAATCTTTTAAAATTTCTCAAGTGTGATGTCTTTATCTGTCATTGTTCTAAGTTTCACTTCTGTTCGTCAAGTATCAAAATAAAAGGCAGGCTTTTCTGTTTTCCTTCCTTCCTTCCTTCCTTCCTTCCTTTCTTTCTTTCGTTCTTTCTTTCTTTCTTTCTTTCTCCGCCCCCCTCCCCCCACAAATCTTTGGCTCCCTCTGCTCACATGATCTATCTCAAAAAAAAATTCTTTCTTTCAAGAAATTAATTATTTATCTTTTCCCTAAAAGACTAATCAATTTATGTTCACATGAAGATACTATTTTATTTATTTAGTTGTTTGATTACTTCAAAAATGTATCACGTGTTAATATTCATAATTTGTCTGTTTCCTTAGTCCATTTAAAATTTTCTTAAATTAAATTATTTCCTGTTTTTTGGCATTAATTTTATATTCTCTAAACTTTCTAAGGTGTTAGTTATTTTTTCTTAAAATACTTAAATCCCAAAGAGTTTAGAATGTGACAAACCTTGTGTTTGTGTGTCTCCACCCAGAGTCATCTTAAAGAGGAGATGGGTGGCATAGAAATTTAATAAGTGAATAAATAAATAGGATTCACTGTGGATGAGACCTTGATGGTTTTCATGAAGATGTTATTGCCAAGGTCTATAAAATGTTGTTGAAACTGAATTTGGAAAAAGAATATGTGAATATGTAGGATTTATGGTCTGAGCAATGGGAAAACATGTGGATGAAAGATTTAAAATTTGCACTGAATTATAACTTAAAAGAACATTTTTACAAAATGATATATTATTACTTAGCACCTAATTTGTCAAAGATGTATAACAATATTTCAAATGAATGTTGGAAATGCAATTGTAAAGAAGGAACTTTTATCATCTTTGGTGAAGTTGTGACAAAGCAAAGAACTTTGGGGGGCAGATTCATATTTTAACACAGTAGATTACTAAAATGAATATAACATTGAAACCAGAGGTTTTCCTTTTAGGACTACTGGATAAAGAACTTAAAAACAATGGAACTTTATTACTGTATATGAGACCTGGGCATTTTAAGGCCCACTGCCTTGCAGTCTCCTTATAAGGAGCAGCCATCTAGAGCATGGGCCATCTCTCATCTTTTCCTTATCCATATTTTTACTTTTAGAGATTCTCACCATTTCCTCACCTGGAAGTCTCTAGTCTGTCTTTTATGATAGAAGTTTCTTTATCTGTTTTTCTGATATCTGCATACGGACAATGTAGTGAAAGGTAGTGGGTCAAAAGATGAGAGACAATGGAGCAGGCCATTCTCGGGAACTGTGCCACATGTATATTATTTATGTGGTATATTACAGCCCTACTATCTAACTTCAGGGTGCTGGATTGTCGACTGATGCTGCTAAAAGGCAGATCAGTGTAAAATAAGGCCACCCTTATCATGATTGTGCCTGAAAAGGCTAACTTGGCATGTATTACCAAAACCTCACAAAGGCCTTCTCTGTGGTGTGGGAAGGCTACCCTTTCTGAGATTTGTCCAGTGTAATTTGGATGTGGCACCAGCTAAGGCCTCATGGAAGAGGTTGGCAGTGATATAATTTTTTTTAAAAAAAAATCATGTACCTTTTGAGTTTCAAGGGTTCTCTTCCTGCCTCAGTGCAAATAATAGCATACATAAAAATGAATGAATATGTTCTAGGTTAACAAATGCATTGGGGAAATCAGGGAATGATCATGTTCATTTAACGTAATTCAATCAAACAAATCCTCAGGTTATGAATGTAATTGGCAGGCTCTATTACATTCATAATTTGAGGATTACCTGTATAATGAGAGTGAGGGATGGTCTCAGGGAAGTCTGCCTTAGCACTTGGCCACCACAGGTGCCCCCCCACATGAGTCCCATGTCATGACTACCATGACCAAGCCCATCCCAGCCATGTCCACCCTTCATGGACATGCCCCGCCCCAGGCCCTCTGAGGTCAAACACAACCCTGATGTGGCCCTCAATGAAATCGAGTTTGATACCCCTGAGTTAGACAATAGAGATAGAAATTAGAAGTTGGAAGATTATTACTATAAGTGAATAATAATATTATTATTACTATTATTATGTACAAGTAAACTGACCCAGACAATACACTGTTTACTAAGCACTTATGTATGTTAAAAGAAAAAATTATAAATAAAATTTAAAAAAATGTGTATAAAATACTATACTTTGGAACAATTTTATTCCTACTAATACAATTTATCAGAATTCACTTAGCAAAAGTGAGACATTTTAGGACAGTAAGTGGAAAGAATGCAGTTAACTTTTAAAGAATCACAGCATGTATGTGTTTAATTGGAAACAATACAGTTTCTGCTTTGCTGGTGTCTATCTTACAAACTCATATTTTTCACCACCTAAGAAGGTTCATTTTGCTGTTTGTGTTGATATCCTGCTTCACTTTACCACTTAGTAAGTTTATGCCATAGAACATATCAGATTTTCTGCAGAATATATGATTCTGCCACATTTCAGTTTTATCACATCATCATGAAATGTCTTGTTTAAATGTCAGATTCTCATTGTAATTACAAATAATGCCTATTCCAGTATTTGCCAGAGGAAATAACACCAATTTGCTTATACTTCTGAAATGTCCATATAAGAGCTTGTTTGGGAGAAGAGGAGAAATTCTTGAATTTCTCTTCAATATTTCTCTTAATCCAATGTCATTTGGCTTAGAGGTAATCTTTGATTTACAACAACAATTGAGCCCAAAATTTCTGTTGTTAAGTAAGACATTTGTTAAATGAGTTTGCCCCAGTTATTAAGTGAATCGATGCAGTTGTTAAGTTAGTAACAAGGTGGTTAAGTGAATCTGACTTCCCCGTTGACTTTGTTTGTCAGACGGTCGCAAAAGGTGATCATATGACCCTGGGACACTGCAATCATCATAAATATGAGTCAGTTGCTGAAATTGCTGCAACACTTTTTGAAGCCAGACAATTGATAGTCAGCACCACATTTCATAGCAATAGCATTTAGACTTATATACTACCCCATCAGATTTTCATGATAATTTCAAATAATGGCCATTCCAACATTTGCCAGAGGAAATACTAATACCAATTTGCTTATACTTTAGTGTACTCTGCTTATACTATAAGTAACTTTTTTAGTGCTGTTGTAACTTTGAACCGTCACTAAATGAACTGTTGTAAATTGAGGATTAGCTGACCTGTTCTTTTATTATTTTCATTATATTTTGCTTCCTTCTGATTCTTTGAAAAGGCAGCATACAAATCAATGTGAATAAAATGCCTAAGAATGCAGAATTACATTTCATTTAGCTTTGATACCTTAGCCTGTGTTCTATATTGACTTTAGAATTAAGAATGTTTAAAGAAGTCAATTCCTTTACTAGAACAATTGTTTGTTAGGAGAACCTGATGGAAGCCTCTGCAAGTCTCTTGGTGTCCAAAGGTCCTATGTAACGTACTGTGGTGAACCATTATATAGTACTACACTGAACTGTCTCGGTTCTTGAAAGCTGGAATCTATGATGACACCCACACCTTGTTTAGTGACTGAATTCTGTTTCACTGACCAGATCATGAAGTGAAGAGGTTGCTAAGTGAGCACATAACTGAGAGAAAGTGATGCTGCAAAGATGACTGGTTATAACATCTTATTCAAATAAAACTGTCTCACTCAGATACTAGTGTTACTCTCACATCATCAAACATTTTCAGGTGCACAAAATTTAGTTGTAAATTGGCACATAGATCAGAAAATGGTTATATAATTAAACATCATTTTTTAAATTACCATTTATTATGTCTTATTTGCAAATGATCCCTAACTGAGCTAGACACTAAACAAGGAATGGGTATAAGTACATATTTCTGTGATTTGTTACTTAAAAATAAGCACAGCATGCTTCGAAATACTATTTACTTTAAACTAGCTTCCAAGCTTTGTCTATAACCCAGTGGTTACAGGGAAGTTGATGGAAGCTGGTGGCATGAATATAGCTTGAATAAAATTCACAAAAAGGTTGATTCTCTTTTCCCGTTAGATGCCCAGGAGGAAGGGAAATTAGTCCTTCGAAGCCATTCTGCTGCTGAAGGATTGGCTGCAGGCTTGAAGAGAATAAATTCCCAAGGAGCTGAAAGAGATTCAGGAAATCCTGGGAGGTATCAACTCTCAGAACTTAGAACTAGTTGTTATGAATTGGCCAGAGGTACATCTGCAATATGCTACTCTATTTTGTTTCTCTTTCTAGTTCATCAGGCACAAAATAAAAGAGCAGCCCAGGTAGGAATCTCTGTGGTACCATAGTTTACCAGAAAAAAACACCCTCTAAAATGCTTCTGTACAAGCAAGGAACAAGGAGAACGTGTCTTTCCTCAATTGAATACTTTTCATGACTTAAAAGCTTTAGAACTATATACACCGTGGCTGATACCCAAGAAGGAAAACAATGTACAAAAACTGGCTACAAGTTTAGGTTTTCTTGCTATATATAAGCAAAATGGAATACTTTGACATTAGTTCTTCTCAACACAAATAGAGAGATTAGATTTAATTTTTCTACGTTTGGATTTGCATCCCGATGTATTACACTAATTAAGCATTAATATTTATGCCACCAAACATGATTAATTATATAATATACTTATGTTTAGCACTTTGAAATTTCAAAGCGCATTTTCAGCTTTGAAAATTAGTATGTTTACTGTCCTATAATCCTGTTTCTTGCTTTTAATTTTTTTTCTTTGAAGGTATGCTATTCCAAGTATATTTTTAGAGATGTACCGAAATTTCACCCCAAGCATTTTTAATGTAAACAAGGCATTTGTGGAAAAGGGGGGAACAAAAAACAAGTTCACCTTCTAATAGTTTATATTCTCCACATTGCTCGCCACCTTTTTGCATTCTCCATTATTTTGCTATCCCTCTACAATTCTCTTGTCCCAAAGTGTCTTACCTTTCTTTAATATTCATTGTTGTGTAATTAAGACAAAGCCTTCTCAATTACAGCATCAGATTGTGAACTGCTCACATTTGGCAGTATGATGATCTCTGTCAGGGCAACTGAAACCATTTTGTTTTCAAAGATGATTGCAGAAACAGATTGCCTTGCATCCTAATGGCACAGTTTATTAATGATTAGATTTTTATTCCACCTTAATTACTTTATCAGTAACTCAAAGATGGTGAACAACTCTAATAATATCCCTTCTTCCTTCTGTTTTCCCCACAACCCTATGAGGTGAGTTGGGCTGAGAGTGAGTGACTGGCCCAAAGTCACCTAGCCCACTTTCATTTCTAACCAGGAGTAGAACTCCCTGGTTTCTAGGCCGGCACTTTAACCATTACACCAAACTGGCTTTCATCATCATCCCTTTTACCTACTCCTGGTAATACCTGATTATTCATGTCTCAAACACCCCACTTCAACTCTAGTTATCATTCCAGAGTGAGCATAGAAGATGCCCTTAAGCATACATTTATTTTAGAGGAACACATTCCTGGTCTAATACTTCCTGTGCTATCATCTTTGCTTTATTATCCCAATTCAATGTAAAGAGAGCTTTTAGTCCTTTTGCCAAGGCGACTATGATATGATCTCCAGAACCTTCATTTTTATATCACTTTGAAAATTTCACAGAAATAACTTTTAGTTATTTCTAACTAAGAAAGGATGAATTTCTAGCTCAGTAGGAAGAATGTTAATAAAATCCAGCCATATGCTTTTCATATAGTATGCTTACCCCTCGCTTAAATATGCAAACATCTTGTGAAATCTAGCAACATAAAACCACTTTTCCTAAGACATATTTATTCTATTGTAGGTTTTTATCTTTTTTATTTTTTTTATTAAGAAATTGTCACAGCAAAATGAAAGAATGCCAAAGATTACTTGGGAAAGTATTTTAAAAGGTCAAGTTTTTAAGTTTGATGACACAATAGTGAAACAGTACGAACATTTCAACAACTTGCAAGAAGATAAAATGTATTTCTACAGAGATTAATAAAACGTAGATGAACATGAGCAGGATTTGATTCAACTGCTACTTAAAAGAAAACAAATAAGAAAGTTGCCGTAATTATTAGCATGCTATCAAGAAAGAAATTAATGTGTTCTGGTTTGATCTGCTGATTTTTGAAGTGTACAATCTGTCAAAAATACTGATTAGGGATGAGACAAAACAGCTGCCAAGTCATCAAGCCCACTGACAGATACTTCTTCATGCTTATCCACATGAGAACAAACATACTGCCAGGAGAAGCTATAAAGATATAAGAGAGAAGCTGAAGAATTATATTTTATCTATCATTTTGTCCATGGAAGAAGAAAGCAAGACAATTGCTGTGCATGGATGGCCAATAAAATATTGGACCTAAAGAAAAAAGCCTAAGGAGAAAACCTAACCAGCAAATGAAAACTAATTATTTTAAAAAAAAATTGCCAAGGTTTCAACTTACAATTTTATAAATATTAAGGAAATATTAAAGCTACTATGCTATTTCAGCATTGCTGGAAAAAGAATGTATAGAAGTTCTTAGAGTAGATGGTAAGCACTGATTCAACTGAAGGGACATGTTTTGTTCTCCAAAGTAGTGAGAAACTGAACTGTACTACCACAAACAGGAATATTTGTGATACTGTTACATGTAAATAATTACATTTTGGGACTGTAAATACATTATTAAACCACTCCCCCAAAACTAAGCAAATAATTAGGAATAATACAGATTCACTGTTCATGGCTCTATTGTGTTTCCCCGAAAATAGGACCTACTCCCAAAATAAGCTCTAGACTAATTTACATGCCTGTGGCTAGTATAAGACAAACCCCAAAAATAATCCCTAGTGAAGGGGGGTGGGCATGGCCAGCATAGGCTGATGGTATCTGGTAGCAGCCGCAGCCCACACAGCACAGGTGAATTGAGTACCTGTGCAAGCAGCAGGTGGAAACAAAGGCACAGGGAGATAGATGATCTGAACGCATTGCACGGGCTGTGGGAAAATTGAGTGCTGGTGGGCAGAGGAGCGGACAGCTGTGGGAAGTTCATCTTCATGTCTCTTGGCTTGCCTGCACAGCACATCGGAATCACCTGCCTTCCATTCCACACATTGGGATTGCCTGCCTTCCGCTCCTTGCCTTCTGCTCTGCATACCCCCAGAGTGTGCCAACCAAGGGACTGACGGACTGCGGTTGCTGCCAGATATCATCGGTCTCCACATGCTTGCCAGCTCTCATGTGTGTGTTGGGGTTGGGTGCCCAGCTGGGCTGATCACCCTGAAATCATGTTTCCCCAAAAATAAGTTCTAATGCTTATTTTGGGGGCCAAAAGAAAATAAAACCCAGTCTTATTTTGGGGAAAACATGGTATATATCTATGCCTGAATACTTAACATATAGGGTTCAACTATCATTACAGAAAAGAAAATATATGCACTATCCAGAGTCACTTGTCTTTGTGAGAAGGGCAGCTATATAAATTTTGATAAACAAAATATGAACTAATAGGGAGAACTGAAACCTTGTTGTATAATTTCCATGTCTATATATAGCAAATAAAAGATATTTATTTAGAAGCAATGAAATGACAGGCGTTTCACCATATGTTAAAAGTATCCACGGCTGCTGAGAAATCCAAGAATCCACTTGTGACACTGTTGAAAATGTCTGGATTAAAACAAGTAGAAGGAATTTTTAAAAGTCTCATTGCTGGGATGAGACCATCTAATCATCTAATCTGGGATGAGACCATTGCTAACCATCTAATCAAAAACAAAAAAATGACATGAATCAAATGGTGCTATCAGAATAGCACGAGATACTTCAAATCAGGTTTCTATAAATTTTTAGGAAAGCTCCTCAGACAAAGAGAGCAAGAGAAAGAGCAAAAGAGGGGAAGACCTTTATAAAATGCTCTGCATTTTTAAAACAGGGTTCTCCAAAGTCTCAACATTGACTCCCAATACTCAAATCAACTGTATGTATTATTTTTAATATGGTTGATCACATCGCCAGCCAGATATTTAAAATTTGGCATTTTTATCCACCTACCAAGTCCTTCCCAATGCCTTGGGATAGACAGACATTGTTCTTTAATAATATCAAAGTTATCATCTCAGGAAGTGTGCTCTTCCCATAAGTGAATATCTCTTTTGCAATTGGCTGATCAGGATTTTGTCAAGGCCAAATAATGTGATGTTCCAGGTGTTTTGTGCTTGCAATCTAATGAACAGTTATTTTCTTTCTTTTTCTTCATTCTTTATATAGAAGCAAACAGCTTTGCTCAGGAAAGTACTTTCTGTACATTGCATTCTGTAACCTTAACAGGATTTTGTAAAAGGATTTTTGTTCTGTCTCTTTCTCTTACTCCTTTAACTATTTTTTCCTCTGTGTGCATTTCTGACACCTACTCATTTTACTATCAGTTTGAAACATTAAGCATCACTTTTCCTATCTTCTTTAGAAACCTCTCATTGTGTTATACTTGGAGTTTTATAATCAACAATTTTTCTGTCTTTCCTGTCAGTCATATTTAAAGCCTAGATATTGTCCTATTTCATACCCGCAAGAGTCCCAATTTGTTCCAAACTCAGAAACACAGAGATTTGCATAACTTTAAGAATATAAGTGACCTGATATTGCAAGCAAGAATTCTCTATTATTATTTATGGAAGTATGATGTATAATAAATCAAGTGGAAAGTGTTAATAGAGAAATATACTTGTTTTATTTATTCAGTGGTTTAAACATGATTTCTTTGTACTTTTCTAAAAATAAAGTTTATACTGAGTTTAAGTATATAATTATTAATATTTTCCTAGGATACATTTTGTATAATATTTTTTATTAAGGTTCTTTTTTCTGTACACATTTTATTCAGAATATTGCACTGTAAAATTTAGAAAAGTGATAAAACTTAAGAATTATTCTGTTTCAGTTTGCATATTTATTCAGGAAGTATAAATTAGATTGGTTTTCATTAAAAGGTGTAACTGAAGTTAGTTTACATTAAAAGGTGAATCAAATGTATTTTCCTCCACTTTTATTGTGAACATTTTCATGTGTAATTTCATAAATTTGAAAGTGACAGTGATGCCCCATCTGTTAAGCTTCTGAGGCAGCTCTTCACTCCTATGCACCTAACTAAAAGTAGGATCATAATCTGAGACTGTTACAATGAATTTCTAGCTCAGAATGCAGACTAGAAAATCTCCATTACACATAGACCTTGACTAATAACCTTTTTCTTAATAATGGTTCGAACTTACAATGGCACTAAAAAAAGTGACCTATGATGTGATTTTTGCATATACGACCATTGCTGTGTCTCCCTAGTCAACTGATCAAAATTCAGGTGCTTAGCAATTGGCATGTATTTATGGCAGCATCTTGGCGTCACACGATTGTCATTTGCGACCTCCCCAGGAGGCTTCGCAACAAGCAAAGTCAATGGGGAAGTTGGAATCACTTAACAATTGCATGATTTGCTTAACGACCACAACAAAAAAGGTCATAAAATTGGGCACAACTCACTTAACAACCTCATCACTTAGTGATAGACCACTTAGGGTCCCAATTGTGGTCATAAATCGAGGAGTACCTGTATTACCATTTGCCCTACTCTGTTGCTTCCTACTTTTTTATACCGACCAGTTCTGTGATGCTTGTGAATAGAGTTAGAAAGTAGACCTATTGATCATGTGCCATCAAGTTGGTGCTGACTTTTAGCAGCCACATAAGGTTTTTTTACTTTATCTAAAAATTATTTGTTTGTATTTAAACTTTTGGCTGATCCTAACAATCTTATCCACTGCATTCAAGAAAAAATACCATCTTCTTTATTAATAATCATTCAATCAACCTGCACTTCAGTTGGCAAGAGCATTCATACTCATGACTGTCTATTGGTCATATGATGACTTTTAGCAACCATATAAGGTTGTTGTTTTTTTCAGAAAGACTACAGCTTGGTTCTTCAATCTTCCACTGATGCCATACATTATGGCTGTAATTGAAATTATGATGCAAACTCCATCCACCTTGCTGCTAATTGTCCTCTTTCCCTCAAATTTTTCCAACATTATAGACTTTTCCATAGAGTTAGGTCTTATTGTAATGTGTCCAAAATATGATTATTTGAACCTCTTCATTTGGGCTTTGAATGAGAACTCTGGATTAATTTGTTCTGTGATCCATCTGTTTCTTTTTTTGTCTATCTTTAGTATTCTTTCCCACACCAGTGTTCCAAAACATCAGTACTTTTTTTATCCCACTTCCCGAAAATCCAATTTTCACTTTCATAGAATGTCACAAGGAAAATGATATTTGCAAGTATAGACACATCACAGCATCTGACTAGTTTTTCCAAGGACTTTATTGCTTTCTACCAACTCTGTGGAATATTTCAGATTATTGGTTTCTTTTTTATTGATGATCGATCCTAAAAGAGAGTAGCTGATAAAAAAAATAAATATATTTTAAATTCCCCTTCCTTTCTGCATTTCTCTATACATGCACATTAATTTCATACTGTATGCTTGGTAGAGAAAAAATCACTGGGCTAGCTGAGATGTAGTCAAATATAAGTATGTCTCAAATAGTGCAAATATAAGTATGTCTCAAATAGTGCAGTTAAATAAATCCCACTAAATGACTGCATTATTTGAATTAGAACTACTGTATTCAAAGTGATATAGATAATTGGTTTCAACTACTAAAATAAGCAGAAATTATAGTTTTAAACAATAACTATGTTTCTTTATGACATATGGTATCATAATAAAAAAAACACATCCCAAGTGCACCTGCTATCTCCTGTATTCTGCTGTAGTTCTTCAAAATGAGCCTCAAATGGGCTGTTCTTTTTCTCCATTTTGCACAAAGAACAACTAGCATGTAGTTGTTACTACCATTAGTAGTTGATATTAACGGTATCTGCATGTAGTGTAGCCTCAACCACATGGACACTAACCTCATACCTTCTGAGTTTTAATTTGCTTTAAATGCAATCTGATGTCAGTTTATAAATTGTACTAATCAAACTCACAATCAATCTTTACAATATAGTTCAAAAATGCCTACATTTTTCTAATACTGAAAGGCATCCATTATTTTCTCTCAGTTTTTGATAGTAAAGTCAAATCTCATACATCTCATGCTGAAAACTTGTCTTGGGGTTTTTCAAGACATGTTCTTTGTTGTTGTTGTTAGTTGCAAAGTCGTGTCCGACCCATCGCAACCCCATGGACAACGTTCCTCCAGGCCTTCCTGTCCT
>JANHJO010003068.1:34688-49363 GCA_032468235.1 Pseudoxyrhopus heterurus
ACATTGTGGCAGATAATTTTATGAGCTATGCTTAGATCAGACTTTAGGCGACGAAGTTCGAGACTGTCTAATGATGATGATGATTACCTTTAAATATTTTTAAATCTTTGATATTTCCATCCTGATGTTCTCCAAATTATTCCAAATCAGTATGATCATTGGCAACAAATTTGAAGAACCTTAGGCTGCAAAACGTTGCATTATCATTTGACAATAATTAAATAGAAGAGAAATATATACAATTAACATCCAGATTATTTAAAAAGAAGATTCCAGGCTGGCCTTATTTGCGAAGAAATTGTAAGTTCATAGATATAAACTGGGGTGTTAAATAATTTAAGCTATTAAATTCCTTTAGCAAATTAGCAATGCATATCTGATAGACTTGAATATTCGATAGAGAATTAGCTGATGAAGGGCAACATTATATAGAAGAGTTTCTATATGACAATATTCTTTATTTAGCATCGGTGCTAACGTTCTATGGCTCTGATGTAGTAGTTGAATAAATCCCAAGCTATAGAATACATTAAAGAGCTAAACAGTAGTGATAAAGAGTATCTGTCTATTTAGAGGAAGAAGTAGAGTGTATATGGTAAGATTAATATTTACCAGTCAATGTAAGCAAGCTGCAATAAGCTTACATTTTCAGCTTCAGATTCTGACATCTTAAAAAAAACAAAAGAATGTTGGGATATTTTAAAAAGAATGCAAAAAAGAATGCTGGGATTTTTTATGCCAATAAAGCAGATTGGCTACTGTTTGAATTTAAAGTATATTATTGAAGCAATTACATATTTATCTTTAAGACAGAAACTGCCAATATATTACATCAAAATGGATTAGTTACAATCACATTCATTAATAAGTGCTTTTCAACTGTAACAAGAACAAAATAGAATGAGTGAGCATGTTTGTTACAGAATCTTCAATGGTTTATTTGCAAATACTGTTGTGCATTTCTTACTTTCAAACGAAATAGTCCTCACTCACAACATAAATTGGGAACAGAATTTCTGCCACTGAGGAATGTGATTGTAAAGTGCAACCATATTGTTTAGCGACAACAATCTTTGCAATCACAGTTGCAATTCTTAATCAAATCTCACAATCACTTAGGTGAGGCAACATCATGCTAGCTTCACACAACAAGACAGTTGGAGGTGTAGTGAGGGACAGGGAAGTTGTTTGGGAGTAAAAGAGAAGTGCAGTAAGGCTTGGGGAGGAAAGATTACCTTGGTGATTTATGAGCTTCCCTGCCAATTCCTCACTGATTATCTGGAGAAGCTATCAGGGAAAAATCATAAATCATGATCAAGTGATCATAACGTACTGCCACCAGACATAAATGTCAGGGTTCCAAGTAATACACCCATAACGAACAGAACTCTGAGGCAGGTAGATTCCTCAAAGAATAGTTTTATTGGATATATCATACTGGCACAGGCTGGTGAAAACCAACTCTGAATGTTCTCGTGGTTTTCACCTAATTAAAAGTAAAAGTTTTCTCCCTTCCCCAAACAACCAGTCACATGGTCCAATCAAGGCACTTCAGGATTGACAAGTATGAGCCAGATGCTAATCATTCAGATTGCAATCATGTGACTGTGGGGGTCCTGGAAGGGCTGAAATTGCCAGGCATAACCACCATTCATTCAGTGCCATTGTAACTTTGTACGGTTGATGAATAAACTGTGTTGAGGACTACTTCTAGTTATTTCATGGCCACGAGAGACTGATATTATTCCTTATTTTATTCCATTCTTTTTCTATTGTGGCTCAATTATTCTGGCCAAATAGCAACAAAGAAGGCTGCCTTATACCAAGTTAAACCGAGGTTTCTACTATTGACACTGGTGAATAGTAACATTCCAATATTTCTAAGAAAGATGTTTCTTATTCAGAAAATGTCTGGACTTAAACAATGCCATTTTTAAAGTTATTTCATTTCATTTTTAATGCAAAGCTTGTACTCTACTATGACATAACAGTCTTTTCTTTAAAAAGTATTTATTTTTCCTCATCAGATAAAGAAAGCCTACAGATTTAGTATATATTAATCTGTTTTGTTCACTAATGAAGATACTTATAATAAAAATTCTAATAACAATTAAAAATATGAAACAAGTTGATAAAGCCAGGCAAAAATAACAAAGCCTACACCATAAACTAGGAGAATAACCAGGTCATTAAAACCCTTCAGAATGCTATCAACCAGATTTCTGAGAGAACTTCATTCTGGAAGGAGGCTCTGTGACAGAAAAGGCACATTTTGACTTAGATATTACACCAAAATATGATGTAATATTTGATTTATATCATAGTACATTGGATGGGCAAGGAAAAAAACATTTCCTAACAATGAATATTTATCACAAGTGTAGGTTAGTGTCAGAAGCTTTTAAGCTTTTACATTTGGAAATCTGTGCTGCTGTAAAGAGAAGTATTTATTCTACCTCCAGGCTTAAGAGTGAAGACTCTTTCTGATATCTGAGCTCAGTACTGAAAAACAAGGGTCTGCTCTGACCTAACAGTAGCCCTCTGGTGTTTCAAAGATAAAGTCACTTCTTAGCTTCCATCTCTCATTTGCCCAGGGCATCTAATTTCTTATGCTGCTGAGTGAAGCAGCAACTCAAAGGCTTAGAAAAGCAGGGTAGTTCTGTTTAAACTAGAACAATAACAAAGAAGAACCAAATGTTTTAAGAACCAAACAATAACAAAGAAGAATCAAACATCATTCTATATTTGATGAAAAGGAATCTATTTGATTCCTCTCCCCAGAAGGATCTGAATCTTACCTGGCAGAGACCTAAATAAAATATTTTCTATGACCTTCTGAAGTTGATATCTTTCTTGACAACCTTTCCCACAGAAGGAAGTCTGGAGACAGAATCAAAATGTGAATTAAGTTGCTTGCTTGAGGGAGCACTTCTTCAAGAGAGGCCATTTTTAAAGAGAATGGAATTACTCCCTCCTTCATAGTAGTAGCAATGTATCCAGCTATTGACTGAAATCTCTAAAAATAGCCAGCTTTTGGGCCAATCACTCTCTCTTAGCCCTAGAAAGAAAGCCATGGCAAACCATTTCCAAAATCGTGCCAAGAAAACTTCAGGGTCTTGTCCTAGCAATCACCATGATTTGCATACTTGCAAATATATGTACAGTATATAGGTACTGTATATGTATATTCTTACTCCAATCTAGTTGGATGGCATCATCTTTAAGAAAACTGTTTAAATGAAAAAGTTGAAATACCAAAGAAGGTAGACTCCATGATGACAAACTAAACTGTTTTTCTGGTCTTCTATATTCCAGATATACCTAATATTCCAGATATACCTAATAAAATAGCAAACCATAAAGCACTGTTAATTTTATCCTACATACAATTGGGAAAATACCTAGTGAAATACTATGCTATTATTTTAATAATCTGTGTGATTATGATAGCTAAAGGACAAATTTCATGTCATAAAGCAAGGAGACAGAGAAAATCAAGCTGAATTCATACTTTGTATGAATTGTGAAATAAAAAATATTTTTGGAGTAAAATGGTAAAATCGCTTACAATATATCAAAACCAGTTCTAATAAATCTTAAAATAAATATGTCCTCCTGTTTTGATAGTGTGAAGGCTGGGGATTGTTGAACTGTCTTTGTGAAACTGTCTAGCTTCAAAAGCCATTAATATGGCTTCTGCATCACAAAAGACAACAATTGTAATAAGACAATATGTTAATTTTCTATACGACAGTCTTGCCATTATCCCAAAATAAAAGAAAAAGAAGTTCACACAGC
This sequence comes from Pseudoxyrhopus heterurus, assembly GCA_032468235.1. Lineage (NCBI taxonomy): Eukaryota > Metazoa > Chordata > Lepidosauria > Squamata > Pseudoxyrhopus > Pseudoxyrhopus heterurus. The sequence continues at coordinate 38,487 of JANHJO010003068.1, forward strand.
CTTTTCTGAGGAAATAAGAATTGCAGTCCAACACATCTACAATAAGTCCACCTAGTAATATGAATTAGCATATTAAAACAGCTCCAACTTTCAAAATAACATACTTATTCATAACTTTACTTCAAAGTAATTTGTCAATTTTGTAAATAGGATAGTAATAAAGTGGAAACAATGTATAAAAGCATATGTCAGAATAAATATATTAGTCCTTAATGTGACACAAGTTAATTTATTATATCCTAAAGATAACAATGAAATCATTAATACTGCTTCAAGTATATTTTTCAGAAATTATGCTGATATAAGGAACAACTTGGCAGAACATGCTATTTGTTACAAATGTACTGCTATATTGAATATATAATGTTAGTTTCTGTGCTTTAATATTGTATATTGAAGTTTTCCTGAAATAACTTTTGAGTAAAGTTTTACTATCTTGTATTTTGTTAGTGAAAATAGTGGTGTAAACACAATCAAAACAGTAACATGTTTGAATTTTTTTAAAAAAGAAGTGTTATATTTATTAACGCTGTGACACATGTATCATTACATAATTTTCCACATGAGGCTCTCTAAAATTTAAAGAGGAAGACATTTTTGCTTAACATAACAAAAAGTCCCACACCCATTTCTTTACCCATTCAATACTATATACCGGTAGTGTAAAGATTGTCTAGCAAGCACCAATACATAATCATATTGATGAATTCGGCAGTCCAGGATTTTTTGGGTCCTATCTGAAAACAAAGGCTACAGGACATAAACTTGAAGTTTTAGTCTCCTCAGTCATATATAGAGCTGTAGAGAGAAGAAGTGTGGGCCTCCTGTTTCCTTGAGAATAAACCAATGATCATTCAGTGAACAATTCTGTATTTGAAACAATTATAGACTTATCTTTTCTGATGTGAGATAAGCTATATGAAATGTAATCAGTACCAAAGCATGAGTTGAAACTGTTGTACCAGAAAATATAAATCTCCATGGCAATATTTGCAGTTTTAAAATCACATTTACTTTTCAAGTGTGTATTATATTTAAATTAATCTTCCATGATGTGAGAAGAATCTTTGCAAACAAAAGAAAGCCTGTATATGCAGTATAAAGGAAAAGATTAAAAGATTCATTCACAGAATATTATCAGATGTGTAGAGAATCCATTTTTTTCTCCTCTTCTTATGTTGTCAAGGAAAAATTATGTGTGTAACATGATTCACTATGATTTATTTTTCTGTTACTTAGTGCATCAAAGTAATCTGACTGATCTTATTATTATGCTATTAAAATGGTGATAAGAGCTGAGAATATAGTGTCATTTTCAAATTCCTTAGATTTAAAAAAAATGTATCAGGAGGCCTTTTTTTAAATAAATGAATTAATCCTTGTGGTACACTATAAACTGAGGAGATTCTGTCCTGAACAATAAAATAAATCAATAAAATAAAAAAGAGAAAGTTCAGGACATACAACATCGAAGACATGCCATGTGAGTAAGAAAGAGCTAATATTATAAGGTATTGATCATCACTATACTGGTAGATTTATAATGCTATAATAATTCTAATCATTTGCTTAGTATTTGAACTTAAGTAAACCACTAATAACTTATGGCATCTTACCATTGCCAAGCGTATATGTCAATAATAAGATCAGGCTTCCATCAGTTCAGTTGTGCCTTGGTGATACTTCAGCTAACTAGTAAGGATCCAGCCTTTGTGATGACCTGGAAAAACTTGGAATCAACTTCAATTCACCATACATCTCTCCCCTAGATGTTGTTACGTTGCTATTTGCTTCTTGCTATTATTTTATCTAACATGCCCAATGCCTAGAGCAGCTGTCTGTGTTATATCTTTGTTCTGAAAGAGTACATACAGCCTTCCCAATTAATATTTTTATTAAATTTATTGAAGTATAAAATACAGATGAAAATAAAAAATAGTGGGAAATGGAGGAGGAAAAAGAAAGAAAGAGGTGTAGGGTAAAGGGAGAAAAAAGTATTGACTTCCAACTCTTTTTAGCATAGTAAAGTAACATAATAACATTACATACTTAATATGTACTAGCCATTTCTATAACAACAATCTTGTATAATCAGCAAAAGAACCAGTATAAATAAGATGAACCCATTATTAGTCTGAAAATGCTATCCTTTTTCTCCTGAAAAAAAATGCCAGCCCCAATCTTAAAGTATGTTGGCTATTAATCCAAAACTTCAGATAAACACTGTAGCTTGAATAACTGTTCTTCTTAGATTTGATTGATTGATTGATTATGTGCATCATTTCAGTGTAGAGTTTCTCCATGATGTTGTATACCTAACCTGGTACTTCAGGTCTCCCAAGTATACCCATCACCATTGTAACTAAGTGCATCCACCTTGCTGCTAGTTGTCCTCTTTCTTTCCAAGCTATTTCCAACAATGGTGATGGATTCAATTTAGTTATTCGGTTTGTTTTTAATATACATGATATGGATATTAACAAAAAGCATTTCCCAAGAGCTATAACAATTTGATAATTAATCCTTAGAAGGAGATGAAGTTTCTCCAGTTGAAATTAATTACATTTGTGCCCCTAAAATTAAACTTTCTGTAGCAGTTTTAAAAGGCTAGGTGGAAAAATTATTGCATATTTCCCATGTTTAATCTATTGTTACAAATTTGCTCTTTGCCCTCTTGAATAAAAGAGCTCATGAGACAATAAATTAAACACAGTCAAATTATACATTTTGTGAAATTGAAACACATTATTGCAGCTATTATGTACATATCAATATAATAAAAGCATTAGCTCTGATGATATCAAAAAATAAACGTGCAGTCACTAAATCAAGTACAAGGCGTAATGCTTTATATTTGCATAATAATTCGCTATTTGCTTTTCTAGATGTAGTTAGAGAAATATATTCTACATATTACTGTATTTTAGATATTCTCACAATTCTTCCTAGGTGAAGAACCTCAGAAGTAATCCATTCCATTTCTCTATTCAGGACCTTCTAAAGATTGCTCTTCTTGATATTATTTTTAGTCATGTAATAAGCAATCAGTAACAAAAATGTTTTCCTTTGGGGCTTGTAGTTTATACAATTGGTAGCAGCTGATAATCATTCCCCACTAAATTGATTTTGGAAAAACTGATGCACTAAAATATATAGATATACATATAAAAGATTACTAGAGGTCCAATCTTCAGGGCAGTCCTTCTGGTGAAAAATGAGAAACACAGATATGATTCCTTCTGTAATGTTTGACTTCTAACAAAATACAGAGGTCCCGGAATATACTAAAATGTCTAATCTTGTTGTCAGCGTTGGGAACAGTCTGTAATAATATTTTTCAAATGACCAGTATAATTCTTAGATAACTTTTATTGTATGCACAGTCATTGCTTCACAATTCATCCGTTCTTCCAGCCTGATATGAAATACATTGCTAGGGGCATACTCAACTTCATAACAATATTAAGGAGAAGCAGAAGAAGGAAGGTACCAAAAAGCATCCCAGAGTTTATAGTTTAATGTTGGTTGGCCTGAGTACAACATCTATTGTGAGAATTTATAATCTCACTTACCATATAGTTTGATAAAAATTATAGGTAACATTAACTGTTTTTCGGGGAAAACTATAATTCATATACAAAATGCATAAATATTTGATACTTGAAATTATAGTCAGTATTGCAAATTGGCTTCCAGATGCTATTATCCTTCCAAAGTCAAAAGTATTACCAGAATAACTTCTTGGATTCTTATGTGTGATTGATCTAATTCATTGAACTACTCACTGAAGACAAGATTATGAAGAGCTCATTCAGAGCTTTATTTGCCTATCAATTACAAACTAATCCCAGACTCAAAACCCAATTTTATCTGCATCTTATACCGTACCTTATGTGTGTGCATTTAACAATATGAAATTACTTTATCTCAGATGTTCTTCTATATCAAATACCTGAATTAGGAAATAAATAACCAGAAATATTTGACTCCTATATTCTTCACTTGCCTGCTTAATAGCCAGAATTATTCAAGCTCTTCAATAAAGTTGCTGCAAATATAAGTGCTTCAGAGAAAACATAATATGTACCAGGATAATATTGGATTTGGAGATCATGGAACTAATACATTTTGCAAACTCCCTAAGAAGCAAAATAGGGGTAGATATTTACTTTTCCAAGAAATAAAGCCATTTTACAAATAATCTGATATATTTAATATATGCCAAACAAGATGATGATGATGATAATTAAACACTATGTGGTTCATTTTCAAGAACTAGCTCTGTGTATGTTTTAAGCAGTCCCAAAGCTTAAACGTTTCATTATTGTTTTAAGTAATAATTACAAAATTATTACTAAGTGCAATGTTTGTCATTGACAGTCATATAGAATGGGCAATATACAAAAACAAAAGGTATGAGTGAAAATAGAAATGTGGAACGTTACTGAAGGTAAGAAATAACCACCTTCCACAGAGTTACCCAACTTGATTGTAAGGTCAGGCTCCTTCTGTTTGGAACATAATAAACCTCCCCAGTGAGATCCGTATCGACTCTTTTGACCTTTTGTAAGGGCCTGGCTCTACCAGTTGGCTGGAGTCCAAATGGGGAAGCACCATTCTGGAGGTGGCTATTGAATTAGGAAAGACCCCACCTCTCCCCATGTGCTTTCTATTCCTATTCTCCCCGTATTTTAACAGAATTTATTATTGTTATTTATTGTTGTATTATTGAAATGGGCACTAGTTTTATGTTTGTAAGCCACACAGAGCATACAAATAAATACATTAAATAAATAAATAATAATAATTAAAATTATTAAAAATTATTTTAAAAATGATACATTTTAAAATGTTCAGTTGACTGAGTTTCATGTTTAATGAATAAAAGAGATAATACTTGGTTGATATCTAGGATGCTGGCAACAACCCATATCAACCATTAGTGCCAGTCAATTATATTTGTGATACATTTTTAAATGTTCAGTTGACTGAGTTTTATGTTTAATGAATAAAAGAGATAGTAATAATAATAATAATTACGGTTGTCGAGAGCCAAAGCGTACAATTTATTGATATATAAATACAGTGCTATTGCTATTGCTATATTGATATCGCTGTACCAGGAGATGCCAGAGTTGAAGAAAAAGAAGTGGAAAAAATCACGAAATATCGCAGCCTGGCCATTGAAACTACACGGTTATGTATGACACATGTAACTGTGATACCATTGTCATTGGGGCACCATGTCCAAGAATTTTACAAAACACATCAAGAAATTGCAGCTTCCTGCAATAACACTAGTAGAACTGCAAAAAAACTGTGCTACTCGGAACATCGTATATTTTAAGAAGATACTTGGTTGATACCTAGGATACTGGCAACAACCCGTATCAACCATTAACACCAGTCACTGGTATTTGTGATACATTTTTAAATGTTCAGTTGACTGAGTTTCATGTTTAATGAATAAAAGAGAGATAATAACAGCAGCAGCAGTGAAAGGTAGCTTTGCTCAGAACAGCTTACATCCACACTGCTTATCCCAGGTCCTTGGGAAGGACTAGATAAGTAGATAAAATGTCATCTTGCTGACTGTATGACAAACCATAATAATACATTAAAAGTTTCCTAAATAACTGTTTACCAGTCTCTTACCCTGCCATCCACTCTCCTGCAGGATACTCCCTACTACACTGCTGCCTATTAGATTTTCTGAACAGAAGAGCACATTTCCAACCTAGTACAGTAGTACCTTGGAGCATCATTAATTGGTTCTAGGAGGCATGATAAGTACCAAAAATGAGGTGTACCAAACAAATTTGTCCCATATGGAATAATGTAGTGAGTCTCAAGGCAGCCAACAATGAAAAGTTCTAGCTTGTGCATTGAGTACTAATCAAATGATGAGTACGGGGACAAAATTTTCACGTCAAAATGAATTGAGTACCAAATTGGATGAGTTTCAAAGCAATTGAGTACCAAGGTATCACTGTACTGAGCTGCAATGACTCATCACTTTTATTTTCTAAGAAAAAGTATACGGACTATTTGCAACTGACTGGCATTCTTGAAAATAATGTTACTTAGTTGCTGCTTTTCTTTTATAGTGTGTCAGCTTCTCATTTAAACAAATATTATTACTAAGTATAAAAAAGAGAGAGGGTATTGTGGGCGTAGCCACTGATACAATGTATCCCAGAGTTAAGATTCTGGGTATGGATGATCTTTTCCAATAGCTTTCTTGAATTGATCTGTAATAGTATAAAATATCTGCACGTTGATAATAACCCAGCTCAAAAATGTAAACGACTTCTGCCAGTAGTTTCATGAAGATGTTAAGAAAGTGAGAGACAGAAATTGAATATTAACCATGAGATTCATCAGGGAACATCAGCCTTACATTCTAAGACTTATATTCCAATCACTAATGGAATAACTGAAAAGTTATTGTACACAACTACCCCATAAGCTAGGCATGATCAATGTGATGAAAAACTGTTCATACAAGCACCCAGAAGAATCTAGAAATAATTTAACACAATTAATTCTTGCTCTTTAATTCTCTTGCTCTCCTTACATAGTTCCTTTAAGTTTGAGATCACATAATTATGCTCTTTATAAAATAAAAAAAGCAGAGAGAGAAAAACAAAGAGAGGAAAAATCCAGGATACCAAAGCAACTTAATAGTTATATTCATATAACTTTCCACAAAAGCTAATTCAGGAAATAGGACAAGGAGGAGCACTGCTGGTTCCGCATTATGAATCAGATACTTACTGATGTCAATGTCAGGTGTGAACAACTAAGTTCATGCTTGAAGAATTCTATTAGTTGATTTACTTCTCAGGCCTATAACACATATATCTTCTTGGGCTAATAGTCTGCACTTTGGTGGGACTAGAAAAGGTTCAATGGCATTCAAGGGGGGGGGGGGGTTGGACTTTACCCACTTGTGTCCACATACAGATTCTACATCGAGTCTCCATTTGATTCCTCACTGTGGCTTGCCAGTCTCTCTGATACAGTCAGAAAACTAAATACTTGACCTTTTTATAGCCAAATTTTATGGACACTGTAGGAAATTTACTTTTGCTTGGTAGTTAATATAACTAACAAAATATACTTAACATTTACCTTAAGTAAGTCTTTATGGTTTCTCGCTGGTTATTCAGTGAACATAAGAACAAATGAAATAGGCATGCTAAGATCCAATTAAATAGCTGCTAATGGCTGAATGGAAGAAAAAGGTAGCTTGAGTTCATAAGAGAAAGCATACTAAGTTATTCTGTTTTATAGCCCAAAATATTTACAAAATCCAACTTTGCAAAGTTGCCAAAATTCAAATTCTACTTTCCAATCCAGAAACTGCAAGAAGAGAAAGCAAAAGGCTAACAGGTTCCACAACCAATATTCAGCAGCAGTCTAAAAGGTCAATCCAAGAATCAAAATCAGAGCTCATGATAATACAATGCTGAGCAACTCAGCTTTGGTTGTTTCCATTGCTTGAGTAATGTATAAGTAATTTGTGAGGCTGAAAATTAGTCAAGGGTCCTGCAAAGCCTTTGCTTCCAACAGGAATGCCTGCTTTCAATTGGCTTCTGGCTCTAATACTAAGGAAGAGATACACTAGAAATTAGTTTCTACATTCTCTGCAGGAGAGAGAATGAGGTGCAGTGTTCCTTGGCTCAGCTCTTTTTCTTGAAGGTATGAACCTGTAGATTCCTCTGCACTCAATCCTTTACTTCTTCTTCTTTTAAATAAGGAATCTTTGAGAACATGATTATTTATACACTCCAGTTGGGTACAGACGCAATTAGTTGAACCATAGTTTATTCAATCTTGTTTTGGATTTAGACAATGCACGGATCCATACACATTTACATAACACGCTAGGCAAAGATATAGTTCCTATTTTACAATTCATTGTGTTCTGTGAGCACATTCCTGGAGCGGCATTAGTGTGACATGTGGAAGAAACCTCTGTATATCTGTGAGGAAAGCCAAACTACTTTGGGTGAATCCCAAGCATTTGTTAACAAAATTCTATGATATAACATTGTAACTAACCAGAACATTTTGCTACCAGTCTTCTCTGCCCTGTTGCAAAAGAAAAAAAAACAAGAAAGAAAAAGATAATCGAAGTATGACAATTGACTTGTGAAATAATAAAGAATGGTTTCAATTTATTTTCTTTGGTAAGACATCAGCAATATGCATGACTCTGTGCTAGCCCAGGCTTTTCCAGTCCACACCATTCTGAAATCTCCTCTTGAGGAAACCTCATTGATCAAAATTCTGTTAGAGTAAGGGGAAAGACTGTGCTGAACTGAGGCAAGCTATAGACTTCATTAAGTATGCAGAACATAAACTGCTGACACAAAGCAACAGTGAATGTGTGGAACAGCAGAGGAGAAAAAAAGAGCAAAGAAATAAGGGGCGAAGGAGATGAGGCAGGGAGAAAACTCTGCTCTGTGTTCCTCTATTATAATATCTTTTTATCTTTCCCATCTGATATATACTGCACAGCAATACTTATTTTTAAACAACCATAGACTGTAACAAATACATTTAGCTATTTTAGTTTTTAAAAATACATTACCAGTCGAACGAACAGCCTACAGTGAAAATACGTGGAAATCTAGCATAGATTTTACATAAAACCGATTCTTCTTTCTAATATTGAATATTCATGTGCTATTACCCCCACACATAAAACTCCCCACAAACCCCACTGCTCAAATAGCTGGTGTTCTCGTATTCATTTTCCTAAAGAGCCAAATGGCATTGGTGTGTTATTTCAGGTGTGGAGGCAGTAACTTTTCCTTCAGTTCTTTGCTCAGAGGAAATGTTGCTATTAATATAGAAGACTAGGTAAATTTAAGAACTAGTTAATTCTGATAACTGTCCAGTTACATATGTTTCTTTTCTACAGAAGGTGCAAAAGAAAGTGATGGCCCTACAGTTTCTGATGGTTCGGGAAGAAAGGGATGATTTGGCTTTACCTTTCATTCCAGGTTCATGCCCAGTTGTAAGACTGAAACAGCCATGATTGTCCAGAAGGGTATCTTAATAGAGATAGAGAATAAGGAAACTGTATGGTGTTGCTTTCTCATGAACTCCTATCAATCTTTGGTACTACCGTACTGAGCATGTTAATCTGGCCTGTTTCTGGGTTTGGAAATTGGATAGTCCCATAGTGGCTCTGTAGTTATTTAGAGGCCATGTCAGAATATAGCTTTCAACAACTATGCTGTGGTCTCATGGTAATCAACATGTTGAATTCCATGTAGTTACAGACTGTCCCTTAAAACACTGTTATAAATGACTGGAGTTAATAACGAAGTGTTTTGGAATGAAGTTATGACCTAGTGATATACCTTATTCATTTGCTTGTCCAAGCAGATCAAACAGACAATTTCTTCCAGGTCCTTTATGAGGCTGCCATCTGATGGGGCCTTACAGTGTTTTTTTCTTTCTCAATAGCCTTCTTCACCCCTTGGAACTGGGATTGGGGAAAATGTTGAGATCTGATTGGCTATATCTCTCTTAGACTTTAGGAAAGCTATAAAGACCTATCTGCTTGATATAATTGAAGGTGGAGTCTGCAAGGGCATGGTTTATACTTTCCAATTTTTACCTTCTTTAATTTTGATTTTAAAAAAATATTTAGAGTTCTTTCATATTTCTGGTGGACATTACTTTATGCCAAGATTATTAGCTACTTAGAAAGAGAATGAATATGATGTAGTAAATAAGGCGTTGAACCTTGGATCTAGTCTTCCCTTAGTGAGGAAAGCCAGCCATGTAACTTTGGTTCAGTCACAGCCTCTCAATCCAAATTGAAGTCAGTAATAAGCTGACTGAAAAATAACATGACCTGTTGCATTATGCAACAGTAGATTTACTGTATGAACTAAAGGAGGACAGTAAAAAACAGGTATACCCTGGCAATCAGGTTGGATAAATATGAGGAAAACAACAAATTCTCTGCTTTGGGATTGAGAGGTGTACAAATGAACTAAATAAATAAATAAGCTTCTTCTATATGCTGTTGATGAAACGCAATTGTTATTTCTCTGAATCAGCTGAAAGGCTATGCATAACCTGAAATTATTTCTAGACATGATGACATAGTAAATGAAGGTGAACGACATATTGCAACTTTATAAGACAGAAGCAGTGCAAGTAGGCAATTAGTTTCAAAATGAAGGAGGTTTGCGCTCCTTCTGGAGGAGTGAGTGCATATTCTAGAAGTGCTCCAAAATTGAGGCTATTAGTTGAGGACCTTCTGACAAACCCTGCCTTTTTCTGGCTTTAGCTGGTTCCTGGATGTTACTCTGATCCAGATCGAGGTGGCTTTCGAATTACATTATTGCAGAATAGTACATTCAAGGTTAGTTAAAAACTGCAACTAGACTGCTGGTGAAGGGGGCAACTTGCACCAACCATAATCACCTACGGTAAAATTCCTTCTCAATTTTCTAATGTCTCCAAATTGAAATTTGAGAAGCAACAGGAAAATCTCTAATTGAGAAGCAACAGGAAAATCTCCTCCATACCTGCTTCTCAGGTAAAATCTAATCAGATTAGCCAATTGAGGATTTATTATGTACACAAATTTGGGTGTAAAGCAGGGGTGGGTTTCTACCAGTTCAGACTGGTTTGCCCGAACCAGTTGTTAAGGTCAGGCAGAGCCAGCGAACTGGTTCGGTTGGTTTTGGGGGAAAAATTTTTTTTTTGCTTGCCCGCCTGCCCGGAGCCTCTAGCTACCTTTATTCGCTGTGCTTTCAGCACAGCTGATGATCGGGGAAGCGCGTCTCAGCTGTTTTTCCCCCTAGAGGCTGCTGCAGGAAGTTTGTGTTTTAAAGAAACAAACT
>JANHJO010003068.1:66176-82172 GCA_032468235.1 Pseudoxyrhopus heterurus
CAGGAAGGCCTGGAGGAACATTGTCCATGGAGTCGCGATGGGTCGGACACGACTTCGCAACTAACAACAACAACATGGTTAAATGAGACAGTGAATTTTTTCCCCCTTTTATGACCATTCTTTCCAGAATTGTTAAATGAATCATTATAGTGGTTAAGTTAGTAATAAGGTTGTTAAGTAAATCTGGCTCCCCTTTGACTTTTGCTGTTCACAAAAGATGATCACATGACCCTGGGACCCAGCAACCATCAAAAATATGAGTCAGTTGCGAGGCATCTAAATTTTGATCCGGTGACCCCTTAAGTGTGAAAAACTGTCATATGTCACTTTTTTCAGTATTGTTGTAACTTTGAACAGTCACTAAAGAAATGTTGTAAGTTTAGAACTCCTGTATAAAAGTTCCTGACACTTGCTTTGTATTTTTAATGCTGATTTTTAAAGTTGTTATATTTCTTTCCTAAAACTGAATGTTAAGCATGACAACTGCCAAAAATAATATTGTGTCAAGCACCACAAGTGTAATCAGAGCTCCCATAAACAGTTCAATACAATACAAATTAGTTAATTTGGAGCAGCTTGTGAACATACTTCCACGCTGCTGATATGGTGACATTCAATATTCTAACTTTAATGATTCCTGTAATATGGTGGCTTGGTAAATTTACTACTTTTATGCTTACAGTAGTGTCGACAAAGCATTCCTGCATGTAGATTTATAATGATTTGAAAACGTGCTGCTACAAGAACAAAATGGTACTGTTATTAACAAACCAAGAGCAGCTCTATATAAATTACAAAGATTTATTTCTTTAATGATATTATATATTACTTTCTCTCTTTGCCACTTAACAATATAAATCTGTTATTACTTCCCCTAATCTGTCAGAATCATCTCTCCATCTGGAAGAACCAAGAAACAGCACTGCTGCACTTAAGAAATATAACAATTCCTAATCTATTATAAGATATTAATTTAAAAACAAATTCTCCTTACATACTTTTATTTATTTATTTTTTAAAAAAATGTCCATTAATTGCATGCTAGAGCACACTAGCTCAACAGCAGAATGAATGAAAGCAAATTATGATACTAAGGAAGGAAGTTTGAAAACCTATCTTCCCATACTTTCTCAGTCACTCAAGCTGCTATTTACCATGCAGGGAAATAACTTTGATATTAAACAGATTTCTTGATTTTTTTCCCTTCAGTAGGCAAACTTTAATTCGGAAACAGCAACATAATCCCAAAATTACTCAGTTTTAGTTACAGGTAGTCCTCACCTTACAACTACAATTGAACCCAATATTTCTGTTGCTAGGGGAGACATTTGCTAAATGAGTTTTGTCTCATTTTTGTGACTTTTCTTGCCACAATTGTTAAGTAAATCGCTGCAGTTCTTAAATTATTAAAGAAGGATGTTAAGTGAATCTGAATTCCCCATTGACTTTGCTTGTCAAAAGGTTGCAAAAGAAATCACATGACCCTGGGACACTGCAGCACAGTGGTGGGATTCAACCGGTGTAACAACCAGTTCGCTTCGCACACGAGCGCATTGGGGCCAAAAAACAGCTGAGGTGCAGCAATCCACACTGCCGTGCTGAGCAGCTGGGCTTCGAATGAAATGAATAAAGGTAAGTATAGCATGCGGGCAGGCAGGTGGGCCCAATTCGTCACTAAGAGAACTGATTCACCCAAACCAGCCCTAATAGAACAAATGGTTTGCCAAAACCAGGCTGAACCCGTAGAATCCCATCCCTGATGCAGCATCTGAATTTTGATAAGATGCTGCAATGGTCATAAGGGTGAAAAGTGGTCATAAGTCACTTTTTTCAGTGCTGTTGTAACTTTGAATGCCAGTAAGTGAAGTGTTGTAAGTCGAGGACTATCTGTATAACTCTCTCTCACATCATATCTAATTCATCCTTACCTAGGACATATTGCTATGTATTATTTTGATTTCTTATATACACTCTGAATACAGCAAATGTAGCATAAATAATACAAGTCAGTTAAACATAAGAACAGAAGAAGAAAAATTCCATAAAGAACTGTGTTGGATTTGGACAACAGAGACTGTTTCTCTTCATAATAAGCTACAACGTGTCAGAGGATTGCAGCTTTGATGAGGATGAAATGCATCCATTTTTGAACAGGATTTCAAGAGTCACATTGAAACAGGAAGCTGGACATTATAAATAATTAAAAATATTAAATGGGGCAACAATTACATTAATTAAATATTAATGTTAGTACTTGCAGCTAGTTTAATCATTTACTATTTTGAGTCTACATTTTTTTGCCAGGCAAAAGGATCAAACATTTGTGGACATATATATAGTACATAATTAAACTAATTACATATATACATGTGTGTGTGTGTGTGTGCATGTGTGTGCTTTTAAAATTAGAGGAATTCTTACACTGAAAAAGAGGCAAGGTGCACCATGTCCTCAAACTGCTCCTGATACATGGCTGAAATCTTAAAGAACTTGTGGGAAGCTCCCACTAAATTGAAAAGCAAAAGGGATTATCTGTTTAAATAATCTTTTATCTCTGTAAAAATATATCAAGGTCTAGTGCTTTGGGTCAATAATTATTCTTTTGTTATGTAAGTCTAATACTCTATTTTTCTGTTCAAGATCAGTAACTGTGTATCCTTCGGAATTGTATGTATATAGGATTGTGTGCAAAAAGATACTTTCTTAATTTCAAATTTCTTGTGTCGAACAATATTAAAATCCCAACTCACATGATTGCCATTTCTACCTTCTGTCAGGTCCCATATTGACTTTTCTCATTGGAAACCACAATGAAATTCACAAATGGCAATTATATGACTGATAGTACCTCTGTGACATCCTAATTGATCCAGTTGCCAAGTGCCTGAATTGCAAACACATGACTACAGAACCATTGTGACCCCCTCAGGTATCCATCATAAGTATTTTTGTTCAGTGCCATTGTAACATTGAATAGTTACATTATGGGTGGACATTAAATGAGAACAACATATATACAAAGACCTAGCTCTTTGGAGAAGGTTTAATTCTCGGAAAGGTGGAAAGAAAGAGAAGAAAAGGATAACCACAGCAAAACGACTGTATCATTGGAAGGACTGGGTTAGCAATAGACTGTCAGACAGAAAATCTGTCCTTATGATTGCAAAATGTTGTGGTTTTCCAGTGTTCAGCAGAGCTGGCAGTTGATTCTGACTCTGAGGAAGAACTTGGGCCAGGCATGGATGTGAAGGAAAGATTGGAAGAATATGCTATGCCTGAGGCCGGGCTGTCTGCTAGCCATCAGTTGTCTTCTGCATCCGACAACCGGGAAACAGAACAAATGGAACCAATTATTAATGTAGACTAATTAGTAGATAAGAACAGAGGAGGAAAGGGGGCCGACGGAGAAACCAGGCCACAGGTGAATGGCCACTACCCTAAGGCATAAAGAGGTGCGAGTGGGGAGTGGCATTCGCAGGGAACAACTCGTTCATTTGAGCTCGTGTTTCTGGTTCTTGCTTCTGTCTTGAGAACTGTGTGTTTGCAAGTATCTGTGGAATTCCTATCTAGTTGGCAGTTTGCCTGGAACTAATTACAGGTTTTGGCATTTGCCATTTTTGATAACAGAGACAGCCTATGTTCTTGTATAATAAAAGGAAGGTTTTGCTTTAAGAGCTGACTCGGAGCATCTTTGAGTAACCTGGGACAGGACACAAAAATCCTCATTTACACTCTTCAAATCTTAAGATAATAGTTACAGTCTCTGTACATTGCTGGAGTGTCTGAGACATGTGATCACCAAACTGGAAGATATTTATGTATGGCTGCTGAACAAAGACAACACACCAGCATTTTCTGATATTATTTTCCAAATTACTTTATTAATCATATTTTACATGCCATCAGACCTAAACCCTGAATTGCAAGTACATGTTTCTGAGGTATTAAGATTGGAGAAAACCATGCACAAGTTTCATGTAAAAAAAGAACAGTGTTTAGCAGGTGGGATATTGGATGAGTATTTGGAACTCAGAATTAAGTGACATGACAGATTTTTTTTAATATCATGATATTCAAATAACCCTGACATTTTCTGTACATTCACATTCACACACTGATACACAACATTGTTCAGAGCAGTATGTACAGTACTGTTTTATAGTTTGCCCATCTAATGTTGAGCACAGCTCCAAGTTGTTAGCATAAAATTAACATCCAAATTACATCCTATATGCTATGATACATTCTGCATTATGTAGCCTATGACTGGCATACACTGTCACATATTTTGGTTTACAGTAGAGACTATCTCTAATTTTCCATTCTTTGATGCCTGATATTAAAAACTAAACCATTGGATAATAAAGCAGCAAAACTCCAGAAGGTTTGAGACTCTGTTTCTCTAACTTTAATTGGTTGAGAATTATTGAAATTGTAGTCCTAACACATTTCAAAACTACAAGGTTCAGAAAGACATGCCTAAAGTGTATCAGAGTAGTTTGAGGTGTAAAGCCTGTTTTCAATTTCGTTTTCCTCAATCAGTGATCTGCTCATAGTAAAAAGCATATTTTTTGAATGTGAAAGAATAGAATGTGAAAGAATTAATTTACTCGTGACACCCAATCCACTTCAGATAGTTTAGAACAGTGTTTTCCAAACTTGGCAACTTAAAGATATGTGGACTTCTACTTTTAGGCTACAAGTCATCATGCAAAAATACTCAAAATGCAGCAAATTACAGTAATGTTTTGCTAGATTTTTCAACAGCATTATCGGAATTTTAAATGGGAGATTGTAGTTTGTTGCTGCTAGCATCAGTTGCCCATGAATGGGAAGGGATGCTATTTTAGTTACATTCCATTGATATCTACCACTGATCCAGGAAATAGAAACAGAACACCTTCCAATTCTGTTTTGATTGATATGACCTACATTTAAATCTGATTTTTTTTATCAAACATGCAAAATAGAATTGGATGATAACATACCTCAGTTTTGTTTCAGCTATAATGTTAAAGATAAATAAAGCTGTTGTCAGTCAATTTAATGAAGATATTAGGATTATAAATTAATAGTTCTATAACAAGTATTTATGTGAAAGTTCATTAAACTTCAATTTTTTCTATATTTTTAGTATATTAATGTAAGGAGCCATTAATTAATAAAAGTTAAAGCAAGCCATTCCATTAATGCAATGTCCAGGCTGCTTTCTTTAAACTTAATTTGATGAACATGTGGAGGCTTGTCTAAACTTTTCCTTTATAAATGTATGCAAGCCATTCCTTCACAATCTGGAAGCAAAATTTTGGAAAATACATGAAAGGTTTTATAGAGCAATAAACTATGCTATAAACCAATTTGAGAGCTGTAATCCAAAGCTTCACACCTAACCAAAAGTACATCCTCTGTACAAAAGTTTAAATTACCTTACTGTAAATCAAAATGAGAATCATAAATCTTACAGGCACTTTTGCCTTCCTTCCTTAAGTAGTAGTAAGTTTGGACAGCCTTTGGTATAGATTGTTCCATTAATAAGCAGGAAAATATCGAGCCTAAGTGAAAATCTATTTTCACCATCCTAGAGACAGGATGTAGAAGAGAGCGAGAGAACACACAACTAAGTAATGTTTATCAAATAAGAAGTGAAATACCATTTTCTTGTTCAAAATCATTCTCTTAGCTATTTTTTGTTTTACATTATCCTGCCCTTGGAACATTTCCAGAAAATCTCTCAAGGATTAATTAATTTTGAGTGGAATAAATGATAATAGCAATTTCCATGAATGGAAAATAACCTCCATGCTTCATTAGCATGACAGGTTCCATTAACAGGAGAAGAGAAGAAAAGGATAGGGACACACTGTTTGTACTGATTTCTTGCAGTTGGCTATTTGGTTTAATTGTATGTAGCTGATTACATTAAAACAGAACAGAAGAAACCAGTTTAAAAAAATAGAGAAACCATTTTCAAACAATTCTAAAGAAAAAAAAAAGAATAAGAGAGGAATCTAGATGTCCTGTCTGCCCTCACATATCCAAAACAATGAAGAGTTTCAATCCATATTATTGAGTTTTGAATTTGCAATATAAATTATTTAGTTTAGGCAAAGTGCAATCAAAATATTCATTGTTTTATAACAGATCTTATGCTGAAACAAAACAAAAGATATCCTTACAACATTGAAACTCATTTTCCAAGCTATTATAAAAATAATCACTTTTTTGGGGGGGGGCAGTGTTCTGTCATGTTTTCTGTTGCCCGATACAAATTCAAAATTATATGTCTTATTATATATAAAAATCAAAAATATCTCTAGAGATATGCATAGAAAGTTTTGACATAGTGTATAACCTTGTAGAAAGTAAGTACAGAAATTGTCTTTTGTGAAAAGGATAATTTAATTATGAAAGTTTCATAGCATTCTGGTTTATATAGACATATACATTTAGACAAGGATTTTGCTTTATTTAATCTTTATGATTCAGTTTCTATTATCAGTTATCCCATTGGCAAAACATCAAAATATCTATTCATTCACATACACGGTATATCAATGACAGAAAACAGCTACAGTGCTAATTCTATTACTTATTATCTATATAATAGCATAACACTACTAGAAAGAATAACTGGAATCTGATAACAATAAAGTGATACCTTGGTGACACTTTAAGGCAAATACATTTTATGGCAATTGGAGAACATTCAAATTATTTGTTCCTTCTAGTTGAAAACTGGATTTCTTACACCACTCAAAATAAGGTTACTGCTGTGTCCTTTTCTGTAGAAAAGGAGAAGGGACAGTACACAAGAAATGGTGCTGATAATCCCTAGAATTACTATTCCTGAAATCAATGCACTGGTGACTGAATTCAGCTGGAAAGAGAATCCATTTGGACTTCCTACAAAGAAAAGGAATAGAGAAGAAAGAGTTAAAAATATTTTGCAAGCTCTAAAAACAATCCAGCTAAATATATTTGACTTCTCAATATTCATAGTTAAACAATCAATGGGCAAAAATAACCCTATGCAGGAACAGTTATAGAGATTTCAGGAGAAAAGAGTCAGAATCAAAATAAAGTAAAATACATGTGATATGGGCAATATATAAATTTAAAATTAAATTAAATTAAAACGAAATAAAATAAAACAAATGCATGATATCTTAGGCATATTTGATCATAAAACAAATCCATCCCAAAACCAAAGGTGCTTGCTTTCAACAGCACTGTACCATAAATTCTAGATCCAAAGGAAGTGTGTTTTTAAAGCGTGTTCTCAAAGAAGTGATAAACCTCATTGTCTCTCTGGAATTGGCAGACTTTATTCCCTTCCACTGATTTCAGTACAATAGATTTATTTTAAAGATACTGGAGTGAAAAAGTACCCAACCATTTTCCATTCACCTTTGCACTCAGCAAAATTCTGGGTTGAACAGTGGCTCTGCTTTATTGATCTCAGTTCAGTGCCTTCTTTCTTAATATTTGGACATAACCACATTTCCATGTCATTTTTTTTTCTCATCATTTACCATGGAATGCAGCCAGAGATATAACTAATCATGATATATTATGTCTGATCACAATAATATCAACAGAACTATACTGGCTTTTAAAATGTGATAGGCTTTTTAAAAGATGGGATCTGATAAGCTTTTAAAAACTATCCAGAAAATTTTAATTTGGATGTTTAACATTTTCTATTATTTAAATTAGCAGAAAATTTTGCGATGCATCAGCCTAAATACAAAGTATTTAACCAGTAATTAGGATAAAATTCAAATATTTCTTTTAAACTTACAGGAAATTTATTGCTATTGCTAAAACTTACCAAGCTGTGAATTGTCGGTTGGGATCTCCTCTGTATGAAATACAAAAGTAGATTCATTTTAGTTTGAAGA
Source organism: Pseudoxyrhopus heterurus (assembly GCA_032468235.1). NCBI lineage: Eukaryota > Metazoa > Chordata > Lepidosauria > Squamata > Pseudoxyrhopus > Pseudoxyrhopus heterurus. The sequence continues at coordinate 74,078 of JANHJO010003068.1, forward strand.
TACTCATTTTCTTTGTGTTCAGACACAAATATTGATACTTTAAACAGGACTAACTAGTCTAACATCCCAAGTCTAAATTTACAAAGATATTCATCAAAACAAAAATTTCTACCAGGTTTCAAATCAGAGAACTTTCTATCTATAAGATATAAGTTATAGCCATTGTGTTATTGTAGCATTAAAAGTACAGTACACTATAAAATACACTGGAATGAAATAGGAAAATAAAAATGTGGGCTTTTTAGTTGCTTTATGGTACTCAGATAATATATAAGTAGATGACTTTAGGGATGATGAATAACTGCAATGAAGATCCAGCTATATTTATGTAGGTTCTCTGCAGGATACTAATCTCTGCATAATCTGTTTTTTGAATCTATGAGGTCTATGCAGGCAGTTCCAGGTTGAGAACATCCAATTTACAGACAACTCATATTTTGAATGGGCTGCCTATTACTAAAAATGATGGATAGTGTTCCATTCTTCTTTCCTCAAACCAATGAATCTCTGAAGCTGCATAATTTAAATCTATTCCTCAAAGCAAAATGAAGTCCTTGCTTCTAAAAGCAAAGAACCCATGTTGCTTTACATCTCTTCATTACTCTAGAGGTTTTAGAGGCTTCACCCTCTGCTAATTATAGCAATTGTCAAACAAGGTTATATAAAGAAATTTGTTCCCAAGAAACACTTCAGTCTTCTCCTTCATGAGAATCATGCCTGCCTTACATATGACTACATACTTAGCCATAAGAGAATTAAACAATAAAATACAAACATAGAGTCGATTCTTGAACAGGAAATCATTCTTGAACAGGAAATTTTCTACTTTATATTTTAGAAATTATGTAGGATGATTGTCCTTACCAGTTCTAGTTATTATGGGGCCAGCAGATATTACTGCACTTCCAGAAATGCTCTGAGGTGTCCAAGTGGTTCGCTTTACCACATCTCTTTTTTTTCTATTACTGCAGGCCTAGAAGTTTCAATCAAAGTAATTATGATTCAGAGCAGGAAGAAATAATATTTTTCTTTGGTGTTCCATTTTAATTTTGCATAGAAACTGGATCTTTATAAAAACAAAATTAAAAGCAAAACCCTCTTGCTTAAAAGAGTCTTCCTTGCAACGAAACATTTGAAAACCACTGAATATACAGTAGTTCATTCTTGGTTGTTTCTTAACATATTCAGAACTTATTTTATTGTATAATGATATATTGTATATATTGCATTGTCTTCCCTTATTGTGCATGTGGAATATCATCTAGGAGGGTTGTCAAATTACTCCACATTTGGTTGGTGAATAGCAGATGAAATTCAGGCTACTGAATGCTTCTTTCACTAATTCTTCACTGAAGAGTCTCCATCCAGCAGAAACTCCCATAAAACCTAAGTAGAAAATTATTTCCATAATCTTACACTTCAAGATTCTCCTCTGTATGTTCCAGGCTTTACCAAACCCTTCAGAACACAATTACCATATTTATAATTTACATTCTTCTATATACTCAGAAAATCTGTTTTGAAGAGTTGGTCAGCACTTCAGCAAAACATGGAAAAAAATGAAAACCTAAATTTTAAAAAATAGAGAAATATTTCCTAGCTATGGAATGTGTCTTTTAAAGAATACTTTTTCTCAGTTGGAATACTTACAAAAAAAATGGTCAGTGATGAACATTTGAAAATATACAATACAAAAGTAAAATCAAAAGGTAGGGATAAAAAACTGGCACAACACAGTCTCTATAATAAAAATGTAATATACCCTACTATAACAGTTGTTAATTACCTGGATTATGAGGAAAGGATATAAAACAGAGAGGGATGAGGTTCCAACAGACTCAAGCAATTAAGCATAAGAAAGGGAAAAGGAAGACCAGGCTGAGTCAAAGGAATCTCTTAGTTTTTCCCCTGGTATACTCCAGGCAGTCCTATGATCATTTTAAGTAATAAGCACCTTTAGATAAATAAATCTAAGCTAGGTACAAAAGAGTGGAACGCGACCATTTCGGAATGCAACCATAGTCCAGGAACAGATTGTGGTCGCATTCCGAGGTTCCACTGTACTGAATCCAAACTGGAACACTATTTTAACAACAGCAGGTCTATTATTTGATTCACTATGAAGAGATTCTACCCACATATAAATAGAAGGTTTAATTTAAACAGAATAGCTTCAATCTGGGGAAAAAGTAGAGATAATAATACTACTGTAGGAGGGATGTTGCATACCTTTCTAAATGAATATATATTTCCTAGAGCACAAGAGAGAGAGTGGAATAATTTTTCCCATCCTACTTTGGGCAACTCAAACCCTCCTTGTATTCTGAACACTGCTCAATGGCTTCTGGATATAATTGATTATACCTAATTTTGCAGCATTTCAGGAATTTATATAAAGTCTCTCCCTACATTAAGTCAATTTTATTTTGGGTTCAGTTTTGCTTACCATAAGCTTATTGGAAGATGAATCTAGATTTTTAGGTTATCATATTACATATACACTTTCACATCACTCTTTGATAGTTTATATTAATAATTTCCCAAGTCCCACCTTTCTGTTAAATAAATAATGTAAGAGTGGAAGGAATCAGCCAGGAACAACAAGGTTCACCAAAGCTAACATAACTCAGTTTGATTATGTTATCTTAGTGTCACTACCACATTGAAGATTCATCTATCATTGAGGGTATGAATTTTATTACACAGTAGTCAACTACTTTTTTAAAAGATCATCTATTATCACCCCCTAATATTAAGCCTTCAAGTTGCAGCATTACACAAACTCTTAAAACATACTGGAACAAGAAAGGGGCAGTCATCAGCTCTGCACAACTTTGTCACACAATGTAGAAAAACCGCAGACATTTTCTGGTTCTTATGTTTCACAAAGCGGAACACCTCAAAAGAAAATCGGCCCATTTGACTCTTCCCATTTTCAATTATAGTTGTCTGAGGATCTTTGTCACAACTGAAAAGGAAATAAATGAAACGAGTAACTTTTACTGCTTGAGAAATACCTCTAAAAAAGAATAGCATTTCATTAATGAGACTACATTTTAGAAATTGTTGGCATTTCTTTCCACACACCTTCTGAGAATACAAGATACAGTAAGACACAAGAACATCTGCCTCTGAAAAAAAAGCCTGGATGGGATATTACCTAGAGTTTTCACCTAAGGAACTCTGATTTCCATGAAAAAGTATATATTATACATTTAAATAAATGAATAACCTTCTTTTTGAACATACTGTACTTCTGTTGCCTTGTTGACTGTTTCAAAAGTTTAACATCAAACATATTGCAGATATAAATTGCTTGTACCATATGAGACAAGTTGTCTTGTTACAGCAACTCATCCTTAGGCCAATTATAAACTCAGAATATGAACAAAATTAATTTGCTTCACATTTAAATATGAACTGACATAATTCATAGTTATAGGACTTACATGTACAGTAAATGAGAATACTCTACATTTTTCACATTTCCCTACGTCTTACAATCAAAATGTCTACTTAAAACGTGTTTCAAGTTGTTCATAACAACAACTGTTTCAGCTATAGTAATGCATGTCAAAAATTATGACCAGATATACTGACAAATCAAAACAGACCAGTAGATAGAATGTTGGGTTTGTAAGGAAATTGTGTGCAAGGAATGTTTATCACAGAATGCCTATTCAAATGTCCACTTAACTCTAAAGCAAAAATAGCACTATTTATAAATTTTATCTGCATGGCCATAGGTATGTGTAGCTTTTTATAAAAAAAATTATTAATGACAATGCAATACAAAAACAAAAATATAAACATACACAAAACATAATATACACAAGACATAACAACACTAGATATTTTGTTGTGTTAAAACAAATCCTTCACATCATGGTTTTGTAATTTCGTAGTATCATTCCCTAAATTTTCCTATGGTATAGGGGGCATGCATAAGAGCACCAGCATGCCTACCGTCCTACTGTTACCCTTAATTACTTATATATAATTCTTGTTCATGTTCTATGTTTTTTTCCATTTTTATATAACTATATATGTTTTTGACAAAATAAATAAATAAAATAAATAAAGTATATGTTATTTAATCTATTTATTTATATATACAATATTTTAATTTCACATCATATCCAGTATATCTTTCTATATCTATTACATTTTATTTTTCTAGTTTCTGCTTCTTCTTTCCAACCATTTGTACCATACATCCCAACTTTTCCAATTTTGTGCAGATGTAATTCTGGCTACCATAATTATATGTGTTAATAGATATATTGTACATTTTTTTTTGTATCTCCCCAGAATCATCCCTAATAGGTATGTGTGTTTTGGATTGAACATGTATGTTCCATAATGTGCAAGAATAATTCTGAATGCTTTTAACCACATCAATCTGTGAAGAACTGTTGGAAAGAATAGTGGTAAATCATGCATGCAGTCTCATCAATATTAGTTGTAAATACTATTTTAAAATGCAAAATGAAACAAATGATGTTCCAAGAATGGTTACACATTACTTATTGTATTAACTAATATTTTAATGCTGTAAATAATTATTAAATGAAACTAATATTTTATCTAAGCAATTAAAACTTTTGAGGTTACTTTTACAACAATCCATACATTTTGTGTAATCCATCACAACCATGCACAATATAAACATGGTGTTTAAAAATGCCTACCTAAAGAAGAGATCATATCGCAAATTGTCATTTGGATTTCCAGATGGAGTAGTGTAGCAATAATCCATCAAAACATTCCATCTGCCAAAGAAAAAGAATTAACAGTTAAAGCACTACTTCTCATTCATTACAATCTTTCATGTACATACTGTGTTTTTAGTAACTTACAACATGCATAATTTTTTTGGGTAAAACCTTACAAATGGATTTGCACAACATGTTAACTAAGGTAGGGGTTTTTATTTATTGTTTGTTTACTTTTTGTGATTTAGCAAGTTCCATGAACCAGACCAATTGGTTAGGTTAGGGTTCTATGTGTTGTGTGAGCCCCCAAAATGAGTAATCATGTTAAGTAATCATGTTCAATATCTAAGGAGATGCCACGAAGCAGAAGAGGTCAGGCTGTTCTCCAAAGCAATTGAAAGACAAGAAGCAATGCAGGGAAACTAATCAAGGAGAGAACCAAACTAGAAATAAGAAGTTTCCTGACAGTGAGAATAATTAATCATGGACAGCTTGCCTACAGAAGTTGCAGATGCTTCATCACTGGAGGTTGTAAAGAAGAGATTGAACAACCATTTGTCTGGAAAGTTATAGGGCTGCCTGCTTGAGCAGTGGGTTGGACTAGAACACCTCCAATGTCCCTTTCAACTCTGTTATTCTGTTATGTGTTTTAAGTCACTGTGTCCACTAAAATCTTCTGCCTTCTGAAAAATTTTTTTTAAAAGAAACCTCAGCCTAGAAATGACAGGTATCAAATAGCAGTATTCTGCTAAAAAATCCTATCTACTACTAAGATAGGAATCTATCTGCTGAAAGATTAATCGGTATGTGCACCACACAATTCTACATTTTAGCCATACAATATGTATTTTTGTCTCCTATCCTCTATTGAGGTAGATTCTGCTTTTGAACATACAAGAAAATAACTGAATAAACACCTGGAGATTGTCTGGGTTCATAATCCTATTTAGTCATAACATGGGTCTGGATTTGATATGATGTGAATTGATTAGCCACTCTAATTGGCAAACCATAGTTTATAGCTTAGGTTAATATGTAAGACCAGCCAATAATCAATATCCACAACTTTAAAATAATATAAACTATAAACCAATTAAAGTATGACTGAGTACAGACTTTTGACAAGCCCAAAGAAAAGCTCAGTTCTGAATGTCATATTCCTAAACTATGTGCTCAAGTTCTTTATACATTTGCAGTAGTTAAAGCTATCAATTCTTATTTAAAGAATTGGAGAGTATATAACGGAAAATAAATTTTCCCCGATATCCTGATATGTTATCCATGATAAGTTAGAGTTAGTGATACTGGGTGAGCTAAGCCAATGATCTGCTTTTATTCAAACAGCATTCAACTAAAAACCAACCAGATGCTTTGGACAACCTAATAATCTTGAATGTATTCTTAACCTTGGTTAGATTTCTTTGTTGCTTCGTTTTGTTTTTGGAAAATAGTGGGAGTTATTTTTTTGTTTGGTTTGCGTTTTGTAACTTAGCAGGTTGGATAACCTAGCCCATCTAGTTATTTATTTAACTCAATCCTGGACCAATCATAAAAGCAAAGTACAACAAATATGGTAAACAAAATAAAATAAAATATTTGGTTCATTAACAGCAATGCTGGATGAACTTAGAAAACAAGTTAGTCAATAATCAGGCTGGTTAGAGACAATTTGTGAACACAACCAGTGTGAACAACTTCATAAGTTCACAACTCATTATAGCCCAAGGAGCTTGGGCAGAGATATGACTAGGAGTATTAAATGCAAATCCAACTTATTGTTATAATTGGCAGTACCTTCCATCCAGGTTTGTTGCTCTCACAGCTGCAAAAACTTTTGTTTTCAAAGGTAATCCTGTGTTAGGTATAATCAGCTGTTGGCTGTAGGTAGAGTCCTACAAGAAGATAGTAAATGCAAATATTATAGCAATATCATAACAGAAGTCACAGTGAAATTACAGAAATGTAAACTGTAATCTTTTCTAATAGAAAACAAATAAGATAATTCATAGTTCTTTGCAAGGCAAGGAACTTTTAGTGCATACTACTTTTATCAGTGGAAATCCTAGGAATTTTTCTCCTCCTAGGAAGAGGAAATAGTGTTGAACAAAGTGTAATTTATAATTTGTTTATATAGTTTTCCTCAAAATTGCTCCCCCAATACCTTTTTATCCACTTAAAAGCAAACATTATCACTAACCAAATGACTGTAAAGGGACTATTGAGAAAAATACTAAAAGAAGACTAGACTGATTTTCTACTTCTTTCTTTAAACAGTGGTTCTGTAGGCATTTTTCAGAGGAAAAGTTGTAGCTCAGATTGGTAGGTTTATGTTTGCAATAAAAATTTAATCTGGCCCTCATGTAAGACACAAATCCATCATGATTTTCTCATTTGTAGCAATCATTTTAAAATAAATTGAACTTGTGCAAACAAATAGTTTTTAATTTTCACTGATTGTGTATCGGGCACCACATAAAACTGGAACAGTGCACTGACATAATTCAATATGACAAAATGCACTTGCATGAATGCACTTAATGTTGTAGTTATAGGGACCATATGTCAGGATTTTTAAAGACAAGATCTTCAGAAAATTTTGTAGTAAGTACAAATGGTATCAGACAGTATGTAAAGGAACTAAATCAAATATTAATCAAGCTATGTGAATGGTTAAAAAGTGTCACATTGAATCTATATATCAAAATATAAAATACATTAACATACAAATAATCTGTCTCTTCAGTTTCGCAATGTTTTTTTAATTATCTAGAGTTTTCCTTAATATCAAAAAGATATTGAGACAGTAAGAACAGTTTTATTTTTATAATTCCTAATTTTTGCTAATACTGTATACAAACCAATTTCTTTGAAACTATTGTACTAAAATTTATTGACATTCAAGACAAAGGAAATTTAGATTTTTACATCTTATCAACTACATATTTAATACTTGGATTTGATAATTTGAAATGTTATACTAGAAGCTAAACTGAATACTAGATATTGAATTGAAATTTGAAATAAGATTGGATAGTGTCTCATTTTTTGAAAACAAGTAAATCTATCTTTATATCTATAAAACAAGTCCGGGAAGGATGTAAGTTTGTATGTGCTCTATACAAAATTACAGTTCTCCCCAATCCTCCCCAAATTTGGTATATAGGTACCTTTCCGTAGGGAGAAAGTCCCTGTCGAGGTCACAAACCCCTAAACACCCCAGAACACCCTGAAAAAAAGGTGGTAAAGTGCACACTCGTACCAAAACAGGAACAAAGCTCTACTGAGCATGCTCACATTTTGAATAGCAGGACAGCCTCCATTTTAAACCCAGGAACAAAGCTCTACTGAGCATGCTCACATTTTGAACAGCAGGAGAGCCT
>JANHJO010003068.1:88708-111661 GCA_032468235.1 Pseudoxyrhopus heterurus
ATGGTCACCTGGCCACGCCCACCCGGTTTACATGGCCACGCCCACCCAGCCACATGGTCACCTGGCCACGCCCACCCGGTTATGTGGCCACGCCCACCCGGTTACGTGGCCACGCCCACAGAGTAGGTAGTAAAAAAATTTGAATCCCACCACTGCATTAGACCTATGCGAATCAGAGATGATTTGATTCAAATGGTTTTTGGCATTATTTGATTTAAGTTCATAATTTGAGGTAGGAGGCTAAACTGGTTCAATTCAATTGTTTCAGGATTCATTCATAGCTTATATTGCAGAAGATCAAAACAGCTGCACCTGCTTTGTTTTGATGAGATGAAAATTAAATGGGTAATAAAATCATTAGAGAATATTAACCATGGCTACTTTACTTAGCTATTTTTAGTGAATGTATCCCATAAACTGTTGTTCTTTATTTGTTACACATAGAGAGGAAAGTTTAGAAAACAACAGCATAGCAGCCTATAAATCATCCAGCCAAGGACCTACGTTATGCTGAACTAATGCAGCAAATCTCCTAACTCACTTTAAAAATTAAAATATTGTTTACAAATATATATATCTGTTTACTGGTTTCATGGAGTGCCAGATAGATTGACAAGAAATAAATCTTATATCAATGGTATCAGGCTAGCCAGATTATTAGTTGTAACAAGATATATAAGCAAAGACTGAGTCTTTAAGGTAGAAAAACAGGAATCTCTGATTCTCACTTCATTATTATTGTTGTTGTTGTTGTTGTTGTTATTATACAAGGGACAAATGGAACGAATCTTCAAGGCCAGGGAGGAACTTAACAGCTACATGATAATTGTCTGTTGTCTTCCAACTAACTACATTTTTCAGTGAAGATTGCCATTATATGTTCTCAATTTGTTTGCCTAGAGTCCATTAGTTATTGACATAACTATTCAACGATACATGTAGGAAACACATTTACTTGTGTTCCAGTCCAACAATAAGGCAATTAGTCCAGTTCTTCTGAAAGACAGTCCAGAGAGCTCATAAGAATACTCACAATCCTTATAATGATACACATTTCACTATTACACTATTTTCCAAATGCAGTAACAGAAAATTACAGAAAATTCTATAAAGAATGCCACATTTTCTGCAACTTTGGATCTGTAGAATTAGAAATGTATCTATGCCTGGCTTTCCATGTCAGTTGCATTCTTTGCTATATACTTGATCTACAAAGGCAGTTTCAATTTTTGTTTTTTTGTTTTTTTTCTTTAATCTGAAAATTCTACAGAGTAAACTTTGAACTTTGCCCTACATAGATTGTGTGTGTGTGTGTGTGTAATGTCTAATCTAACTAACTTGTTTTTGGAATGTAATATAATTCAGATTTTTGCAAGATACTTTCATAATTTCTTTTTTTCCCATGAATAGGCCACATGCCATTAAAATTATCAAGTACTGCTTGATCACACATGCTATTTTACATTCAGGCTCTTGTTCCTTTTTTGTCATCAAAATCTTTTTTGCTGCCAGTGAGTTTCATTTTCTACTGCTTTTATTCTGTCTCATTCAGAATAAAATTCTCATGCTGTATCGTGCTATTATTACTGCCAAATGGATTAGGATTATCAATCAATGGTTGACAGTTACCTCTATGCATTTATGTACCCTTGCAATAACAAGGATATTAAACCAATCAATTTTCTTCCATAGTGGAGAAAAAAAAATAAACATGAGAATTTAGCAGTAGCAGAATGGAAAAAAGTAAAATTGTTTATCAAAATTCAAACTTTTTTCCAGGATTCAGCAGGATTCTGTTTGTTGCTTTTTCGTCTTCTTTTTTACATTTCACTCTTGTTGCAATTCATTTTTTCTGGGACTGAAACAACTCATCTATTGTTGTTGATTTCATTACTAAGTGTTAATAGCTCACTATAGCCTCTATAGTGAGGTTAACTTCTGCTTTGCAAAACCTGATTCAGCTGTTTCTCTTGCATTTAAGGGAATACTTAAGGAGTGACTGGGATCACATACAAAGTTTATTGGAACATCTCAATTACTGGTAGAGATCTATCTTTTGTATTCTATCTGTAGTTTGAAACCAAATCAAGGCTAAATCTTGTTTCCCAGTCTTGGTGAGGAATGCAGTATTCTTTATAATCTGCCCATTTAGCTTAAATAACTTTTAAGGGACACCTGCTTACAGAAGTGAGCCTGAAGAGAAAGAGATGAGCCTAGAAGCCAACAATCATGAATATCTGCAGAAATTGACAGGTACATAAGAATGCCAAAACAAGGACCTGAGGTCACAGTGTCTTCTTACATATGTTCATATGTCACAACACACATATGAAAAGGACAAAGATTGCATCTTACCATTTGCCCTCTTGCAGACACACTACATATCAGCATTATATGTCTTATCTTCAAAAGATATAATATTGGCACTGTTGGTAAAATAGTTTTTCACGGAAACTTCTTCATAAATCTCTTCATGTTGTATACTGCAAGTCATAGAGGCAGAAAGTCTCCATCTTGATTTCTTTTTCTTCTATCCTACAATATTATTAAGCTAGAATTTATAATCCAGTATTGTTTCCTAAATCCTCCTTACATGATTCTCCTTCTAGTCTAGGATTTATGGGAACATTGCATCAAAGTCTGTAAATTTTACCCTTTGTCCTTTGGTATCTCATGCTGGGCTGTCAGATGGCCCCACATAGTAGTTTCATGGAGATGTTAGGCAAGAGCTTAGAAAGTACCAAAACCTGTGGAATACCATAAACCAAGGACTGAGGATGAAACCTTTCTCCCACAATCAACAGTAACAGGAATCAGCACCTGAAGAAGAAGCAGAACCAACATAGTGCCACCCAATCTCAAAGTCTGAAGTCAATCCAAAAGAAAACAATGATTGACAGTATCAAAAGCCACTAGGAGGTCCAAAGTAGGACATCCTGCTTCTATCTTGCTCCCGCTAGAGATTGATCAAAAGGGCAACCAATACCATTAAGTGAACTTAACAGTTTACTTTCTTGACTAAAAGATATCCAGATAATCTGCTTCTTCCTGGACTGTCTAAACCTGTTGTGCAATCACCTTCTCAACAATCTTTCCAGAAGCAAATTTTGGAAACTGGACAAAGGTTATTCAGTATAGGTGGATCTAGCAATGATTTTTTGAAAAAGGGGTAAACCACTACATCTTTAAAAGATGCTGAGGCAATTCCTTCTGTCAGAGAAGAATTCACCACTCTCAGCACCAAATCATACATAACCTCCCTGGAGGCTTTGGCCTTAGCCCCCCAAATTCCTCAGATTTTTAAAATTATGGCTGACACAGAAGGGCTGAAGATTATGAAAAAGACACTTGTGCTTGCTCAGTAATACATGTTTTCCTGCAATACATATTTTGAACACCATAATTTACACCAGCATGCAATGAAAGAGAACATGGATGCTTATCATACATATTTACATCAATTAACTTGTTCTGTGCTTTTACAGATATAAACCATGAAATAAAAGTGCAAGTAATAAATGGAAAGCCTTTTTCTAAGGTGAAAAGGCACAATTTATGCACATATCAGCTAACACTCACCAAGACTCTACATGCAGCTCAAACCAGTAAAATATTCCAATAGATTTGGTACAATATCCAATAGAGGTCTTACTCTTGCAATGGTAGTACTACTTGCAATACCTATGAGAAGTTAAATCATTAAAAATGAGTCTGTTGCTTATCCCTAGCCACTGGACAAGTTTTCCACAATGTCAAGAGCAAATAAACATACAATACTTCAGATTAAATGTTCAGATTATATTACATCATCTATTGTATGAGTTTCCTTTTGTAACATTCCCCAATTCATAATTCTTTACTATGGAATCATATTTGTAAAAAGAGATTCAAAGTAAACACAAGGCTCGACTCTGATATAGCTACTACTATATGTCAGTGTGAAATCATGCTTCCTCACAAATCACCACTGTATCCATGACAACAACTATATCCTATGAAGTTAACATACTTTTAACCTACCCCTTAGAATTTTCCAGAGTATTTTCACATTTCAGGATAAAGTGGTCACTTGAAATTGAAAAAGAATGCAACCATTCATCCAACTAGTTTGCCACACAGACATGTCTCATTTCATCTCCAACAACTTGTGAAAAGAGAATGAAGATGTTTTGAAGAGCATAACAACAATGACCAAGTACTCTAATCTACTGGTATTTTCAATACTAGTCACCTACACTTAAACAACCAGATAAAATTTGAATCTGCATGGATATAGGATTTCTCAACAGAGCTATCAACTGTGACAGGTATATTGCTCTTATAGTGGATAACATCATTTCTGATCCATATGCTGCTAAATTCTTCTCCAGATCTGCTCTTAATGCTGGTTGCTATAAACTGGATATCCATCCAATTTATAGTTGTGTTATATTATTATATTATTATTATTTTTTGCTGCACCTCGGTATTGAAATGTTTGTCAGCTGCTGAAATATTCTCCAAAGTAATTATTGTAAATACTGAATTAAAAGGCATGTTTAACATTAGTGTTGACACATGAGTGTATCGTACCACTTCATGTGAGCATAGTTTTCAAAGCTTTAACAGTTGAATTTTGTCACTCTGATCTTATTTAGAACAAACATGAATTTAACAATTAAACAATTAAAGTTCTTTGGCTATGTGTTCTTGGCAAATAGTGTCTTGGCAAATCTCCACAAGGTACAGTCCATAAAAATTACAATGTCAACTGTTTCAACTTACATATGCAGTTTACTGGGATTCTTGGCCTTTGGATCTTATCTCAGATTGTCAGAAATCTTAGAAGAAAAGATTACATATCTGAGACCTATTACTTGCTTCTGATGTTGTCATGTCATATTTTGATCTAAGAAAGCAAATGGAAATCATGGTGGATGACAACCATCCCACAAATATCACCACAAGGCAAAGTCTACAGTGTTATGTATGGCACCGAAATATGTACTAATATAAAGAGAATCTCTTATTGCTGTTTTGGTATGCTCTAACTTTGTGGTGTACTTGTATTATTCTTTTTCCACTATCGTAACAAATGAAAGCTTTTTTTGAGCCAATATGCAACAATACATCTTTTCAGCCCCTCTACTTAGTCAACACTTTTGTCCAAATTTCAAGAATATAATTGCAAAGTCCTTTATCTCTTAGGAAAAAATTATAAAGCTGGTTATTTTTCCAAAAAACTGGTACTAGATCAACTTCAGTGAAACTTTGAACTTTGTTCAAATGCATATCATATCTCTCCAATGCTTTTTTAAAAACGTTATCACTTTCACAGGTAGAGATTGTTATATGATGGAATGGAAAACATTCAGAACACTAGAAAATGCACAATAAATGATGCATATGGGAAATGTCCATATGACCTAAAGCACATGTAATACTTGAACAATGTATTAATATTTATCGTTATGCCAAGCTGTAGATTCACATGCTAAACATCTCCATATTTTATTTCTCCTATCATTACCATGAACTGAAATCAGTGAAGATTTTTGTTGATATTAATAGCCAGTATCCTGCAGTGGAATTTATCAGAACCAGATTGGCCAAATAATAATTCCAAAGCTAGAGAACTTTTTTTTTTAGTATTTTTGCCATACTACCTATTCTTAAAACTGACAGGAAATCATCTTTTCAGGAAAATATTTCTCAGTTTTCCAATTAGTTTGGTTTTATATTTCAATAAATCATGGCCTAGGCTAATGGGGAGTTCAGACACTCCAAAAAGTTTTTCAAACTTCCAAAGCAGAAGGTGTTCTCTAACAACAGTGATTGTTCAAATTTCTTAGGAGTTATACTGTTCAGACTCATTGTCGACTCTGAAACGGATCGTGACACTCATACTGTATAGGATTTGCAGCAGCTATGTCCAATTTTGGCAGATTAATCACAGGTAAACTGTCCAGCTCAAGATCCCCCAGAGAAGCCTTATGTTAAAGCAATGGGTGATTGGGCAAAATGTGTAATAAAATGAAATGCAGATAAATTCAGTCAAACGTTTGAACTTGGAGAGATGTAGAAACAATATAGTCTTAAAACACCTTTGTCAGTATCAATCAAAAGATACACTGCATCATGATCCTGGCACAAAGAAGGAACCCTCAAGTCAGTAGAATTATTCCACAACTCTAGTCATTCTATAATACATTTCTAAATGATGACGACGATGATAATGTCCACCTTATCAGAAAAAAACTTGTGTGTCATGTTACACTCATTGGTGTCTATTACACCATCAGAAGTTAGATATTCCTAACTCCAGAAAATCATTCATCAGATTCCAGGCTACCTGAAGGACTACAGTACAGAATATATATAGTGAGTGCTTAGTTTTCATATCATAGAATTTTTGAAAGGGTAATATTTCTATTACAACATTAGCGTTGGGCTATTGTTTACTTTTTGACATAATTAGAAGGAAAAGAAGTGATATGGCATTCTGTTTAATATGCTGTATGATCCAACATAAGTTTCAAGGGACACTTGTTTAGAGAAATCAACCAGTCCAGATTTTAGAGCCGATCAGAGAGAAGGCTTCGAGCCAATATTAAAAAATGTGTATAATATAAATAATAATGGTTATAAATCAATGCCAAAAAAACAGTACTTCTATTAAAGGTTTTACTTACAGCGTACACAATTATGAAAAACTTCCCATGTATTTCTACTTTAGTTATTTATGCATGTATATAAAGCATGGGAATAGATATTGTCCTTCTAATGGAGTCTATGTATTGGGAAGACTTATAAATTGATTTTCAAACAAGGTTTGAAAGATTGAATCTATTCTATTTCATAATTAATATACACATACTTTTTTGTTACCATTTATAGTAAATAAGCACACATGCATATAAAAGTCTACATTGGCTTTCAAATCTGTGGATAAAATTAAATTATTGCATCAGCATATGCTCCACATTCAATGTGTATAATATTAATGCTACAGAAGCATGGAAAGTCAGCCTTGAATTATTTATTGTGATATGCTTATTTTTATTCCAGAACCCATTGGAACTATTAACAACAATAACAAAGATGTAGCTTTAATCTCCATGACTTCTTTTCTACATTCACCTTAGCATAGAACTATTTCCTGTATTTAAATCTGGAAATGATGAAGTGTTGCCTTCCTTTGTTTCAAAGAGGAGAAATGAGCAAAGATTGAGGAAGGTGCCCTAGGACATTAGCATAATACTATATACACAACTTACTTATTTTAAAAGCAAGGGGGAAGGCAACTGCTTCAACTCATTGGCATAATGAAAAGAATTAACTATCTGATAAAAGCTCTGTAGAAAGTGACAAAATAAAATTTTTGAAAGTTTTTTAGTACTGAAAATTCATATGCATCCTTGGAAGGCTGTTTTGAATCTTAAGAATGAATGCAATGGAGAATTTCAAGCAGGAGAATTTCATTGTTAGTGTAGTAACACAGCTGTACTAAGTCCTAAAAAGAGCTGCTGCACAATGGGCAGGTGTACATATAAAGAATCATTATTTCATCTTTACAAGCTTCATACAGCTGCTTTGAAAGTTGCCCATGGCTATCTCAGCATGAACAAAGGGATGCTTTGCACAGTCTTAGAAGTTCCAAAATAACTGTACAAGAGGGAGGTCACTTTTACAATTTGTTCTTACTCCATTGTTGCTTCTCCACAGTCAAAGACCAAGACTTGGCATTTAATTTGTTTTACTTGAGCCTCTGTTAAAAAAAAAAAACCCAAACATCTGTTCCTCTGAATCAGGATATTCTTTTTATACGTATCTGTACTTTAAGATACATAAAAATGAAAGACTAAAAAGGGAAATAAAAACAAAGCAAACCAAAGAAATAAAACAGAAATATAGTGAAAGCCGCTTGATACAAATTTTAAGCATATCATTAGATCTTAATAATGCAGCACTATATTGATCAGACTTTCCATTATACTGATAGATAGCCAGTTTATAGATGGAAAGTGAATACAGATTGTAATCATGGGGCTGTACTGTCTTCCCAGCACTGAAGAGTAATATTTTTATCAAATGATTATCAACCATTTATAAACTTAAGTGTGTAGGTTAGATTATCAGTGGTAATAATATCTAATTTATGGCCTCACATTTTTAATAATATTGGGCATCAATACTGGAAAAAAAGGTGTTGTTCCAAAAAGCATCGTTATAGCAATAGCACTTAGACTTATATATTGCTTCATACTGCTTTACAACACTCTTTAAGTGGTTTACAGACTCAGCATATTGCCTCCAACAATCTGGGTCCTCATTTTACCAACCTCAGAAGGATGAAAGGCAGTCAACTTTGAGCCAGTCAGGATTGAACTCTTGGCAGTCGACAGAATTAGCTTGCAATACTTCATTCTAATCACCGCAGCAATTTATAAAAGTATAATGGCACTGGAGCAAAAACATTAATGTATATTGTCGATGGAGATTCTCAGTCATCCAAATTATGGTTGTCCCAAAGGTGCTTTTTGAAAAGGCAACTGGACTTTCTTTGTTTTTCCTTGAAGACATTTTCACTTCTCATCTAAGAACTGAAGAAGCTTCTTAGATGAGAAGTGAAATGTCTTCAAGAAAAAACAAAGAAAGTCCAGTTGGCTTTTGAAAAAGCATCTTTGGGACATTAATGTATATTCTATAATGTGCATCCTATACCATTCAAAACCAATAGCTTTTCCTATTTTCATAGATTTAATGGTGTCATTGTTTGAAGACAAAAATGTTCATATAAAATATTATGTGATTAGTTGTAATCTTTGAAATACTATGTTATTTAAATTTGATCATTATTTCTTAGAAATGTTCCCCCAAATAATAATAATAAGTAAAATATTTTTTTTAAAAGTCTAGAAAGCTAAAAATCAACTTTCTGCTGGGATTTCCTCACAAGACGTATTGATAATGAAGTATTTGGTTTTGTCTTGTTCCACAGCCAAGGTGGACAGTCTTTCTCTTAAGTGGGAAATTAAAACCATAATCATCAACTATCCTATCATTATCATCAAAGGTTGCCCTTACACTAATTCAGTCGTCTGGCTATAAACTTCTCCAAAGCATCTGGTGCAAATACTTCTTCATGCAATAATCTACCTATAAACAAAAATCTAGTAGAAAAGAATTCAGTCTTTTTTTTTTAATTATTACTATTAGTTATCAGATGAGTTTTCCTCAGTAACTTTCATTTTGAACTGTCAGAAGTTGGGAGAAAGACATCTGGAAAAAAATCATTATCATTTTTGCCTTCTATTTGAGAGATCTCACTTGGCAAGAGAGAAGGCTAGATCTAAGTGGAAGTGGAAACCAGCTTCAAAAAACTTCTATTTCAAGCATCCACTCAAGCAGCAGTAAAAGGAAATGGCATCTTTTTCTCTGAATGCTGTTATAAGCTTATCTTGCTGATCATTATAAGAAATGTTTAGAAATTGGAAATTATCTCAGTGATAATTAAATAAGTGGATTACTTCATTTTGAATGTTTTCTTTCAAAAGGTTTTCCACATCTGTAGCACAGCATTTACCACAATATTCAAGCAGAGTATTTCTTGTTTTATGTGAATTAATCTTCAGACCCTTCAACTCTGCCATGTTTTTATCTAAAGCATTACACCAAGTTCTACATTTCAGATTCTAATTGTGCACAAACTTTTATCTGCATGAATTCATTCATTCTAAAAGTTTGTAAATAATGTAAAAGAGCTTTCATGGCAAACTGAACTTTCTTGTTTTTCTTTTGGAGGTTGGAACCAGCTCTAGTCTAGCTGGAAGTGTTGACTTATCAAAAGGGCGAATAGAAGCTTTGTTTTTTTCTGCCATCTCTATTTTGGACCAAAGATATAAGGCCCATAAACCAGCAGTTTAGATAGGGGGGAAAAAGTCATGATTTCTGTTCCCCATTAAAGAATAAAGCAGTCTAGAAGTAAAGAGATTACCATTTAATCCAGAATTCTAACTCCTAAAGTCAGAATCCTACCACGTCAAAGAGAAATCACAAATCATTTTCAGTTATTCATTACTAACTGCTCAGATTCACCAAATCATTAAATTAGCATTTAATAAATTTTAAATTTCTTTTAAAGCTCAGTTATTCTTTTTTATTTTGTAATTATCTTTTTTCTGAGATTAAGTATAAACAATCAATTAGTTTTAATATGTTATGCTGTTATGTACGGTATATTTAATGTATAAAGATAGGATTAATCAAACCATCCTGGAGGGATATTTTAATAGATCAGTTCTATAGCTTTTAGAATATGGTCAAGTTAACTTGGGAACAGAAAGAACTCCACTAACCTTTGATTTAGCCATCTCAAGATGGCAAAATAATAAAAAAATTATATCATTTAACTTTCTGCCTCTAATTATTATGTATATAAGGCTCAAATAATCTATTCATATTCTTGACTTGGAACTTTGTAAGGTTTATTGGGAAAGTCAATAAGATACTTTAATTGAGAATTACTGGCACTTTTTAATCTTTCATAATCAAAACCTTTAGGATAATATTCTTAAATAATGGTAATCACAGAACTAGCAACTGTATATGTGTTTTGAATTCAGTCTTAAAATCAAAAATATGAATTCTCTAATTATACAGTACATCTAAAATCTTCCAGTATTGCTGGAAAAATGTGTTGATGTATTAAACTCACTGTTTTAATGACAACATGAAACTCTTATTTTTATTTTTATTACTAGGGACCATACCTGAATGAAGCAGAGCTGATATTTTTATGTTTCTTCAATGGAATTCAGTTACTTAATGAATACTCTCCATATGCTTCTTTGACTAAAAAGGTTGGCATTTATTACAAGTAAGTATCCTTTCAAAGCAGGGGAATAAAAACTTTACATTTAAAATATAGTAGTAAATACTTACCAGGAAATCTGCTATGTAAGTTAGCATCACAGTTATATCCATTGAATTGTGCAGTCACTGACAGCAATTTTACTGACAGCAAAAGCAGGAGCCATATTCGTTCCATTGCAAAACCTAGGAAAACATTAGTCAGATCATATTTGAAATAGAAGGCTTCAGAACAGGATATTATATATACTTGGTCTGATTCTAGAATAGAAGTCTACAGTATAGGTAAAGTAGTTCTTATAGAATGTGAATTTCTGCTTGTAATTCTTTAACTAAGAAAAATCTATTTTCATTCTTCTTGCATTCCATTCAAAATATTTTATTTTATGATTTCTTTTCTTTCAAAATAAAATAAAATTCCTTTAGATTCCTTTCTTTCTTACCATGTACTTAATTCTATGTAGGGCTGTGGACAAAATGTTTGGACAATTCTTTTTTCTTCAGGTTTATAACAAAGGATGAATGGATTATTGTCAGTAGTGACACTTGATTCAATTGTTATCTGTTGTTTATAAACATCACTGTTCAGGTCATTTAGAATAAATTAATAGTAACTAATATACAGGAAAGGCTACCAATAAAAAGCTAGAACTGTTTAATGTTTTGTTTAATAAGGATAACTAGCAATATGTTTTTTAGGAAAATGCCTAAGCAAAATTAGGTAGACTATTCAGAAGGTATGCTTTCTGCTTTATCAGATAACCTGGTTCAGACAAAAAAGTAGAATACATGAAACACCCTATATTTTTATGTCTTCTAGATCAAATGATAAACTTCTATGCTCATTTTTACTTGTTTTTATCTTCACCTATCAAATAATGAAAACCTATTTAGTGTCATGGTTAAGGCACCAAGCTTGAAGCCAGGAAACTGTAGATCTAGACCTTCTTAAGTCAGGAAGGCACCTGTGTGACTATGGGCCAGCCACTTTCACTTAGCCCCTAGGAAAAGGCAGTGGCAAACCACTTCTGAAAATCTTGTCAAGAAAACTGCAGGAATTTGTCCAGGCAATCAACAAGAATAAATACTGATTCAGGGACACAATAATAAAAATCAAATAATAATAGATCAGAACTATAATGATAGACTACTGTTCATATAGATTTTATCTTCTAATGAGACAGTCCAAATAATTCATTAAATAAAAATTTTACATTTGGTATGAGTACGTTTCTCCTAATATCTGTTGGTTTTCATTTCATGGAAAAGAAATATCCAATATATTCTATTGTATCAATGGATAGTTAGAAAATATACTAGAACAATAACATTATGTAATTTGATATTTATCCAAACTCTTAAAGTGTATTGTATTCAAACATCCCAATCAAATAACAAAATGACTGTTTATGTCTACGTCTGTCTAAAATATACCTCAGTTACACTGAGTGTTTCTACTGTAAGAAATGGGAAATCAGAAATTCTCATGAGTCTTCTCTAAGCACATCTAAGTCTCAGAACCAAGATTGAAATATTATTCATATGATGAAAATAAAAATTTGTAAATAATATATAGATTTTATATACAGATTAGTATTTATATTTATTAACTTTATAGTATATAGAATTTCAAAATTACATTTATATTTATTCAGCCTGAATGCTACAGCCTTAGATAATCATTCCCAGTTGCAATTCTGAAGTTAATAATATTTCCGTTTCCATAATATTGAAAAAAAATTGCCTTAAATTTTTAATATTCTTAAATTTGGGCAAAGTGGGTTGAGACATGTTCTATGAGACATGGTTTCTTGCCGATCCTTTCTAAGATCTGTTTGCTTGTTTATTTATGTGTCTGGTCCCATTTGGTAGGACACATTTTGGTCAATGTGAATAAAAAACATAGATTTTAAAAATTAGTAGTTAGTAGAAATAAGATATTTAACTCTCTAATTCATATCATATTGTCAGTATTAAAAGTAGTATAAAGTGAAGAATTTATTATATAAGATATTATTTCTATTTATTAAAAAAGTCCATAAATTTTATCATAGTACTACCAAAACCTTATAAGTGTCTTTCAAGTATTAACATCACCAACATCATAAAAAAGCCACAAATATTTGTTCAGACCCTTAAAATCATTCCATTATTCTGTTCAGACAGAATTTTTAAAATACTATTTGTGAAACATTGCATTAATTACATATATTTATTAAAATTACATCAGTATTGGAGCAATAGAAACTAATAACACTATACTAAATACTCATAATAAATACAAGTATATTTAGTTGGTGCTACTCCCACTCAATTGTGTTGAGGATTTCCATTCTCATTTCTTCATGGTTTTGCTTTGACCTTTTATTTTGAGAATAAGCAATTACTAATAAGCACATATACTGGTACAGCTGCATGTGTGGACCCTGACAAGGAGCAAATGTCATTGTATTCACAGATGCCATAATTAATTAACATTTTTAAATGCTCTGCATATTTCATACTAATCAAACCACTTTACTAAATTGGAAACAGCCTGAAGACTTTGTGTAGTCTCCCATAGATCAACATCAAATGCCTTCAGATGGCTTTCTGTCTGACTGATTTAATTTTTGGGATTAGAGTATTGTGGAAGAAAAGCTGTTGCTGTTGTCTATCTCTCAAATAGTCAATACCAGACTGGAAAAATAAATACTATTCAGAGAACATACAAAGATTCATAGGATCAACATTCACTAATTGTAAATGTTTCTATAGATCAAAGTAATTGTCATGGTGCCTTTAATTATTCTATATATTTTTGAGGAAGTAAACAAAAATATGAATATCTCTCTTTCTTTAGCAGCTAAAAGTTTAGCAATAATAGCAATTATAATTCATTTTATTATTAAATTATGGATATTGTATTGTTGATATTGCATTGCCTTTCTTCTCTGAGTTATAACAACTGAAATAACATAAAAGTAGATGGAATAAATAATATAAATATTGAAGTTGTTCTGTCTGGCTTTGAATGTAAAGGCTCTATCCCATTATTGCTTTACAGACAATCATGATCTCAGGATTGGGAATATAAAAACTTGCCTTCATCCGTTTAAAATCTAGCTGTAGAATTTCATAGCCAAATCTAATCCCCAAAAGGCATTTGTACCTTTGACATGTGTTCTGATATTTCATTAAGTGTATAAAAGCATTTTCTAGTTTTCATTACTAAAAAGCCAAATTTTATAGTTAGACTTTTTTTTAAAAAAAAAGTCTATTTTTATAGAATTTATTTATTTCAAATATTGATCAGTATTCATTTTGGATTTAAGAGATACTTTGATCCTGGAAGCAGTTGTTGAAACATGCTTTGTCTACTTCAAAAGAAGTGCTTAATTTAGTATCAAATGTTATGTATAAATAATATGAATATGGTAAAATCTGTATGTACACCTTATTTCTTTGGAAAAATGAAAATCTTCCCAGAATACAGTGAGGTTTTTTTCAAATTCATCTTTTCTGTCACTTAAAATGTCCTTTAAAAATATCAGAAACTCAATGATAATTGGTTTATTATTCTTCCAATTACTGAATTAATAACCATCAGCGACAGTAGAATCTTGATTTAAAATCTCACATTATAAGGTTCTTTCCTTCACACTTCTAATTTGGGTACATGTTAGACTGATAGCATAGTTGACATACAGACATCTGTTCTCCCTGATTCACAGAGTTTTGTTTAGATCTTCATCATCATCTCAAAATGACTTCCACAATAAGGCCCTTCTCTGAACAAAAAAGACCTGCTACCCAAGCAGATTTCAGAAGTAACAACTGAAAAGAAAAACCAAAATTTCTGCCCATTGGAACTTTGACAGAAATTTATTTCACAATGCCCATTATGACTTCCAACATTGAATATAAAGTGCATGATAGTGGGGGGGAAAGTTGAGAAACAATCTTTGATGTTTATTTTAAAAATGAGATAATATTTTAAGTGGCTTCTATAAAAAGTCACTTACCCAAATCCTGTGTACCTGCTGAGTTAGCAATACTCCATGTATCCTGTTCTGCTACATGTAATCAAGTGTTAAACATCACAGCTTAACAGAACTTTTGCAGAAAAATTCACCAGTTCCTCAGAAGAAAAAAGAGGTATCCATTATGATTTTTGATTATTATTAATTATTTATTATTTAGATATGTCGGGATTTTAGATTGAAAGCTCTGTCAGGACTGAAAAAAATTAACTGTCTTCATGCTCTGACTGAAAGTTGAGTAGGTTCTTTATGATAGCTTTTTTCTGCTTTGTATCCTACCATCCCCCCTTCTTTTTTCTGATACTTTTGATCTCCAGTTTTCCAAGGTAGAAATATTTCAACAGGTCCGTGTGGGGTAAGCAATCAATCTGGAGATATTATTCTGTCATCGGCACATTGAAAGAAAATCTTATCTGTAGGGAAAAAAAGATAAAAAGAGGAAAGAAATGAGCAGAGAGATAATATCGGTCACTAGCTCGCAAGGTTATCACTATACTGTTGTGCTTTGTGAGAAATTTCTAACTTCTTTTCATTGGTGTTCATAGTCTACAACACAGTGGGAAGGAATGAAAATTCATTCTGTACTGAGATCACATGAGATATAGGGCAGAACTTTTACTGTAAATGCCATTGAAGTAATATTTACTATTTATTATAAACCAGGACAGATTTAATATGATCTGTACTTGTAGGTAATTTGTATTTCCAAAATAAACCAACTTTAAGACATTATTGTCTTTTTACCTGTTCCCAAATTTTTATCGTTATTAATTTAGTGATGCATGTACAAAGCAGCATACATTGCTAAGATTTGTTTTACAAAAGAGCTTATTGTATTTGTACACAATTTTATGCAGATTTTTAATTCACTTCTGTGGAATGGAAATGGGAAGGGGGAAAATCTGTATTTGAAAATACAATATCATGATAGAAAATTAAACTGAGTTTTTCAATATGCCCAGACAGAAGGAATGAAAGGAATTAACAGAAAGAATAGGTTGTTTCTGCCTTAGAGAGGTTTAAAGATTGATTTTATTCCTAAACCCTCAAAAACGTTCCTCAAAACAATTCCTCATACCAAATAAAACCAAAATGGCCCTCTAGCCAATAGTATTATACAATTCTAATGAAATAAAATATATGATAAACTAATGTTTAATGTACAAAAATAAACCTGTAAAAAAAGGTCATTTTAATTAGCGGTAGTTCAATTTGCAGCCTGATTTGGAATGTCAGTCCAGAAGGAATCATTTCCATTGTTTGATTCTCAAGCAAAATTTGAAAGAATGAGATATAGGAAGAGCAGAGAGTTCTATAGCTTAGAATTTGAAAAATACAAATAGCTGTTTTTATTTTGCTAAAGTGTTAAGAAATGAAGTAAGGAGAATTTCATCGAGTCTTTTGAAGTGCAGTTCTTTAATACTGCAAGGCCTTTTTGAACAGATGCTATAAACTCATTGTTCATGGACTTAACTTTTCCAGCCATTTTGTCTTCTACTTTTAATGCGCAAAAACTATTTTGTGTTATTTATAATCTTTCTTTCTTTTCCCTTCTTTCCTTTCCTTATCCTGCATATAATCTTTCTTTTCCTTCCTTGTCTTGCTTTGAACTGTTTTATTATTTTTTATCAGATAGAAAACTCTAATCAATTTCATTAAACTTGGAAAACTAAGTGGTGACTAACATACTAACACTTCATTACTCTTCCAGTCAAACACTAACTCAGCCACCAAGAAAAATGAGTTTTGTGGGCTGGAAGAGTATAATGGTAAACCATTTCTGTAAAATTTCTAGAAAAGGTACTTAGCCATGCATTCACAGATACTGAGCTGAACTCAAAATTCTGTACATTTTTATAGTATTATCAATATTTTTATGGTCACTATTGAACAGTTTTATTCTTTATCATTTTTTATTAAGTCTTAATTTTTACTCTGATTATTTCTGTTTACTTCTTGGCACATTTCTTTAATGTCAATTTATAAACATTTTATTTTTAAAAGAAAAATTGCTACTTCTTAACCAATAAAAATGTACAGAACTACTTATAAATGCCAATAATAAGCTTGTAATCTATGCAGTATTCTCTTTATAGATTTTGCACAGGGAGAGAAAAATGAGTCAGAAGGGAGAAAAATACCTTAAGTACTCATATTTATAGTTAGACCCAATAAGAATAAAAAAAATTCATATAAATGGGAGAATGGTTGTTCCCGTATAAAATAATAATAATAATATTCTTATCTTACAATTTCAGTGACTGAGTGTTCTTTGCAATTGTTCTGCAGGCATACATAATACAATTCCTACTCACTGAGAGTTCAAAATCCTTTTCTCATTCCAGCCAAAGATCAGATTATGCAATTAGTAAAAACATGGATTTCTTTTCCTTCTCCTTTTTTTCCAGCTTAGGCTTCACACAAAGTGATGCCTGATTAAATGACCTGCTGCCAATGGAAAAAATAGAATAGAAACCCACCAATTAATAGATACATCTTGTATGTTAAAAACAAGCTAAATTAAATTTCATACTCCTGTTTTAAAAAATTTAAAAATTAATTTGGATTTCACAACCCTAATCATATGGGTTCCGCTAGAGAAATTATGATGGGTTGCCATGAGTTCTTTATTGAAAAAAAGTCTGTTATTTAACTAGGATACAAGTCACTATATAACTTTGTTACCAAAATTCAGAATTCCAAAGGCAGTTGTTAGAGAGGTTTCATCACTTTTATCCATTCTGAGCAATACATACTTCTCTGCGTACTTCTCTTTTTTCATATTTAAACAGCAGCAGAGATTCATTTGGAATGTTTAATTTATCACTTTTTTGGAGGAATAAGAGGCATGTATGCTTTGTTCATAGAGACTGAATCAAAAGAAGGAAAGTGTTGTTTTAATTTTATAGTGTGCTAGATGAGACTGATCTTTTTGAAAAATGCAGAATGATTACTATGATACATAAGACAGAACAGATTTGATTTCTGGGACAAGCTTCTAAGTTATCAAGATGGTAAACTGCTGTAACATGATGGGTTGTACTTCACAAAAACTGATAAAAACTTATTGTATTTGATCAAAATATGGTACAATTCAGAAAATTTTAAACTATATGTGGTGGATTATAAAAATGAAAATCCTACAGTAATGGCCACACAGGGCCATTTAAGCAATACCTGCAATTCCTATAGACTTGTGATCTATAAAAATGAAGTGCTTCTGAAATAAGGCCTTTTAAACAATTAAAAATAGTAGAAATAACATGGCTTACAATATTACAGGTCTTCACTGTTTGTACACTATTAGTATAGAAGTACAGGAAATAAACATTGCATACTTAGGGTAGGTGGTCAGGTATGATTTAATAGGTATAACAAAGAGCTGAGAGACATCTCACTCAAAAGGAATACAGCAATTGAAAAATTGTTCCAAAGGAACAGATTAGTTAAAAGCAAACAGAAATTGCACTAGATGTTAAGCATATATATTCCTTTTCAGAAGTCCAAATGGATAAACTTAGTACTGTAGAAAGCAACTAGGTCACAGAGGTGGGATTCAAATTTTTTTACTACCAGTTCTGTGGGCTTGGCTTGGTGGGCGTGGCTATGCAGTTGGACAATCAGAGGTGGTATTTGCCAGTTATCCGAATTATCGCTACTGGTTCTCCGGAACCTGTAGGAACTGGCTGAATACCACCTCTGAAGTAGGAGTAAATGGGGGAAAAATGGCAATGATGCTGAGTACCTATTAACATGCTCCCAACCAAAAAGGTATGAAGGATATTTTCCAAAAGCAAATTTCAGGTATTTCAAAGATCATGAAATCCTAATGAATTTGTCAAACATCTGCTGTGAGACAAAATCTGTCAACCATGGTCTTTCCAGGAAATTCCTCTCTTGCTTTAGTGAAAATATTGTTCTAAAGAGAATGAAGAAAAGTACAAGAGAATCACCAATCCTCAATGGTACTAATTACATAGAAAATATAGTTGAAAAAAATAGAAATAGATGAAGCATCTATGAAATAACCATGTAATATTAGAATTCTTACTGTTAAAGAAAGCAAAATGTATATTTTAGTAACCTGAGAGAAATAATAAGTAGATTTTCATGATAGTAGAAACCTAATGGGGAAAAAAGGTCAAGATGAGTTGGATTTCTTAAAATAGATTTTAAAATGTCAGTTGAAAATATTTTCCTTGAAGGCAGGGCAGTAGAAGATGCTACTATGGGTACAAAGCTTAGTAAAGATCTGAAACACAAAAAGGATAAACATAAGAAATAGAGATTTGGATCACAAAAGAAGAGGATAGACAGGTAGCATGTAATGCTAGGACTTGTTTCTTAACAACTGTCTCAAGCTTCCCCCATTCCTAGGGCAAGGGCTACATTTCTTAAAAGAACCCATTTTGAATTCTGTATCTCATTCTAGGTACCATTTATGAATCATTCAGAGAAATTAGAATAGGTTCAAAAAGGGAAATATATTTGAATAGGGACTGGAAATTAATTAAATCCACAAAATAATGGTTTTATATTATAGGGAGCCTGATTCCTAACAGTAGCTCACATCTTAGAGATGGTGTGTTCCCTTCATTGAATGTATTCAAGTGAATGTTAGCAAATCATCTCTTGGGATCTTTTAATTGGGTTCTTCCACTGAACAAGATTAGATTCAGTGCCCCAAATAGACCTCCCAAATATATGATTCAAAGATAATAATAATGGCAGCACTCAGCAGCCTGTTTTGGTGCAATTAAATTTCAGCTGAATATTAAGGAAGAACTATGTTGAATATGTGTAAATATTCCTTCCAAAGAGGCAGAACATCTCATAGAAAATGTCAGCCTTTTTTTTCAGAAAGATATTTCTCATGGTGTATAGTATATAATACACAAGAAGATCATAAAGATACAAATAATAAAATTAGCAAATTAACATCATCATCAGACACACAGCACAGAAGCAAATGTACCACAGCCCATAAATAAATAAGATCTGTTTGTGATTGCCAAATAATAAACATTTTGTAGTACTTAGATCTTGTGAGATAAATATTTTATTAAAAAAAGAACTATATTTATTCATTAGCACTAGCAGAATATTGGGTTTTCAACATGTCAAGAGAAACAGAAATCAAGTCCCTATTCCCTTTATTTCTTTAGATACATAAAACAGCATTCCCAAAGAATGTTAACTTCATAAACTGTTTATATTTTTATTGCTGTATGGTCTTCACTTGTAAAGTAAAGAAAGGATTTTGTTATGTAACCAGCAGAGAGTTCTTTGGACCCTTTCATGGCAACTGAGAACAGATATTGTAAGCATAAATAATAAAACTGCATATAACTGCCTCATATATCACAAGAGTAAAAACCAAAAGACAGAAGCTATGTCTGAAATATGTCTGCTGCAAAGTCCTTTGCTTATTACTGGCAAACATTTCCTTTGTTTTCAGCTATCCAAGTGGGACTCTGAACGCTTACATCTGCACTTTGCTTGATATCAGTAATTTTAATATCTAATTCTAACTTTCCAGAAAATTTTATAAGACTTAGTTTCTTTTTTCTTTCTTCCCTTAACAATTTAAATTTGTTCATATTCTCATATCATAGAAAATGTCTAAAGTCGAACGTAGTATAAACAAATATAAAAACCTGATATTCTGAACATTTTGCTAAAGTAGACAGAAAGGAGACAAAGTAATATTCTTAATCCAATAAAAGGCTGAAAATTTTGCACTCGTTCACTAATGCTAAACAGGCACAGCCATTGAACTGATTAAAGTTTCAGAAAACAACGCAATAATAAGATCCATCTTTGCACACATAATTTCCTGTTCATTGAAAAATGTGGCTTGATAAGCCATTATTCAAAAGAGCTACAGACATGTC
Organism: Pseudoxyrhopus heterurus; assembly: GCA_032468235.1. Lineage (NCBI taxonomy): Eukaryota > Metazoa > Chordata > Lepidosauria > Squamata > Pseudoxyrhopus > Pseudoxyrhopus heterurus. Next base: position 109,476 of record JANHJO010003068.1, read on the forward strand.
TCGGTTAATGGCATGATAGAAAGAACAGTAAGTATAAGCCTAATATAGATTTTTTTTAAAGAAAAACTTTTGGCTTCATCTAAATAAATCAATTTCATTAGAATTAATGTTACTGTTAAAAAAATAAATGGATTGATATGCATTTCATTATTTCCTATATCATCTTTGTTCCTGTTTAAAGTTTTATAGCAATATAGCAATAGCATTGTATTTATATACTGCCTATCAGGGCTTGTAACCCTCTCTAAGCCGTTTACAATGTCAGCATATTTCCTCCAACTATCTGGGTCCTCATTTTACCTATCTCGGAAGGATGGAAGGCTGAGTCGACCTTGAGTCTGGTGGGATTTGTACTTGCTAAATTGCAGGCAGCTGTCAGCTAAGTACTAATTACAAGTACAGCACTCTTAACCTCTGCACCACCAAGGCTTCATGACATGGGTGATGCAGAGTAAAAAGGAGGCGGGGGTTTTCTGGTATCTCTTTTTATCTTCCTATTATAAAAAGGAGGAGATTACTCTTACCAGGGTTCTGAATTACTTGATTACAAAAGGTTTTTAAACATTATATTAAAGGATACATAATACAAGTATTCCTTGACTTACAATGGTAATTGGGATTGGAATTTCCATCGCCCATTGATCAGTCATAAAGTAATCCCAGCATTCCCCATTTTCATCATTCAGGGAGGATCAGGGCCATAAAGCAAGGTTCTCCTCACAACCTCCAGCCAGCTTCAGTCAGAAGGGAAGCTTACAGGAAGTTGCAAGTCACCGATGCAATGCAGGCAGCCTGGCAGGCAGTAGGTGCCTGCTGCCAGGCGCATGAGGGTGCATGGGTGGCCAGCATGAGTGCAGCAGGGCCCAGAGGTGGCTGCTGCCAGGTAGAGAAGGGTGCACAAGAATGAATAGCAGTCCAACATGATGCAAGCATAGTGAAATCCGGGGGTGGCTGCTGCCAGGTGCATGAACTATGCAGATGGCCACTATATGCAGGGCGGTGCTGGAGGCACACTTATGTGCACTTTGAAATACAAGATCCCTCAGATCTCATCCCGACAGTCCTTGATTTACGACCACAATTGAGCCCAAAATTTAGCGAGAAATTTGTTGAGTTTTGCCCCAATTTATGACTTGTCTTGCTGCAGTTGTTAAGTGAATCACTGCAGTTGTTAAATTAATAACACTGTTGTTAAGTGAATCTGGCTTGCCTATTGGCTTTGCTTGTCAGAAGGTTACAAAAGGTGATCACACGATCCCAGGACACTACAACCGTCAAAAATATGAACCAGTTGTCAAACATCTGAATTCCATGGGGATGCTGCAATCAGTCATTAAATGAACTGTTATAAATCAAGGACTACTTGTATTCCATATTGGGCTGATCAAGGGAAAAATCTGTGAGGATATGAGCGACTTGCTAGAGCAACTTGCAACACTCCTTGCTAGCTCCCCATTGACTGTGTGTGGGAAGCCAGCAGGGAAGGTCATAAATGACAATCACCTGACACAGGACACATCAACCATGTGTGTGAGCCCATTACTTAGCTCCTAGATTACAATCATGTGACTGAAAGGATGCTGCAGTGATCAGGGTTTTAAAGACTGGCCATATGTACCACTTGTTCAATGCCATCATAACTTTGAACAGTCACTAAACAAGTAGTTGTCAACTGAGTACTACATGTATTATTTCAAAAGCCATGTTAAATCCTAAATCCTAAAATATTGCAAACCTCCAATATTTAACTTAGATCAGTTCTAATTTATGAAAAGTAAATATTGAGCACAACTGCTTAGAAGGATCCCTACAGAAATTAGTTCGTCAAGGAACTGATAAGGGTAAGATAACATCTGGTTGAAAATTCAGACAACAAACTGGTCAAATAAAGGAAAAGGAACAGATGTAGAAAACAGGACCAGTTTCTCCTGCTAGGACTAAGAACCTGCCTAGCAATACAGAAAAGGTAAGAAATCTCCCCAGACCAGAGAAATAACATACTGTATTTTTCGGAGTATAAGATGCTCCAAAGTATAAGACGCACCCAGCTTTTGGGGAGGAAAAAAAGGGGGGAAAATCTGCCTCTGACTTCCAGCAATTTGTCTCATGGAATCAGGCTGAAACTGAAACTGGCTTCAGTGCAGAGATAAGGGGGGGGGGATCTGCCTCAGATTTTTTTTCCCTGT
>JANHJO010003068.1:111771-122220 GCA_032468235.1 Pseudoxyrhopus heterurus
AGGAACAGGCAGAGGCGGCAATGTGATCTGCAGCCTGGAACAGGTGAGTGAAAATGGCGGGTGGGCAGGGCTACATTTGAAGTATAAGATGCACCCTAATTTTCAGCCTCTTTTGGGGGGGGGGAGTGTGTCTTATACTCCAAAAAATACAGTAATAAGTTCAACATCTTGTTAAAGGCTAATGAGGTTAAAAAGGTGAAATAAAAAAAAGGTTTATAAAATCTAATTAATTAAGTAAAGCATAGTAGATAATAGAATAAATGACTTACAATCTATATAGAATATTTCAGGAGTAAAGGTCAATTGGGATTGAATAAAATAAAAAATAAAAGATTAAGATAAATATTAACAAACAATGTGTAACCAAAAACTGGTCTAAATAATAACATATATATTTGTTAAATATTTCAGCAGCAACATTTGTTTTGTAATGAGCGTGATTTCCCAACTAGCAGTTGATTTATGACTTACTTGACATGCCACCATCCTAGAACCTCTGACAATGTACTGTAAGAAGCCATGGAGAAGACTTTGGAGATGACATCCATAAGCATTTAAGTCAACAGATGCTGAAGCACCTGTTAAGCTGAGGGAGGCAAGAAATTATTAGAAAAATGTTCAGAGTGCCTCCTACTCCCCTTATTGCAATATAAAAAAGAAGAAAAGGAAAACATAGATTCTATTATTATTGTGATTGTTTGATTGATTGATTGATTCATTCATTCATTCATTCGTTATGTGTCATCAAGTCATTACTACAGTTATTACTACAGCTATTTCAATAAAGTCTAGTTTCCATTTTTCTAATCTGGTCTGCTCTGTAGAATTGACATATTCTCACAGAGTTATAAAATTAATTCCCTATCAACATAGGTTTAAGAATAAATGTATAAAGTTATAATCTATAATATAAATTTAAGAAAGGAGAATGAGGACAAAATGTTTTACTAACAAAAATGGATTAATTCAATAATGAGTTGTTACAAAGATTACTATGCATGGAAGAACATGATATGGCGTGAAATCAGTCTTCTTGGCACACATCCCCAATTTGAGGATTTGAGGATTCAAGTATAAGTTCAACATTCTCCTAGCTGCCAAATCTTTTTAATTAAAGCTCTTGATTAACTCTAAGGGTGATAGGAATAACTGCATACTTAGCAATAGCATTGGGAAAACACTCATGTTGTAGTAGAATACACACAGAGAGAGAGAGAGAGAGAGAGAGAGAGAGAGAGAGAGAGAGAGAGAGAGCGAGAGAGAGAATAAAACTAATACAAACTAAAATAGAGGATAAAAAGAGAAAAAGGAAAAAAAGGAAAGGAAAACTTAAATGCGCAAAAAGAAAAAGGAGTAACAAAAAAATAGAAAAGAACAGAAAAGAAAGAAAAAATCTTATTTACAGCAGCTAGAAACTTACAAACGTGTGATTAATGCTTTCAATAGATTATACAAAGAAAAGTGTCATAATGTAGAGGAATATATATCAAAATCATTCTTAGAATATTCAATACCATACATACTTTTATCTACTTTAAATCTTTCTGATAACTAAATAAAAAAAACATTGATAACTATGTTCCTCCACCATCAATCCCGTTAAAATGAGGTTGTTCCTCGGTACCCTGGACTCATGCTATGAAGAGTTTTAAAGGTAATAACCCACACCTTGAATTGGACCCAGAACAAAACTTGCAACTAGTGTAGCTCAACAGAGAAGTTACATGAGCCTCCCTGGGTGCCCTAGAACTGTCCACATAGCTGCACTCTATAGCTTCCAAATACTCTTCAAGGGTAGCCCCAGGTGGAGCACATTGCAATAGTTCAACTGTGAAATGAGCAGGCCTAAGTGATTGAGCACAGGGACTCATGATCAAGGAAAGGACACAACCACAACAAATCCAGCTAAATATTAAAAGAACATTAAGAAAATTCTAATGAGTTAGTCAACAATTGCTAGTGTGTCTAAAGAGACAAAAGTATTTTTTCCCAGATAATATGTAAGCAGATGCCAGATGGTCACCTATCATGAATTATATTACATAAATTGAATAAAGAAATTATATATTGTAGATCCTGTATTACAGAGCTTCCTAATGTTTCCGGCTTTGCAGACCAGTGGGGGGGGGGGGAGTGGATGGTTCCACATGAGTGGTCAGCAAGTGTGCTTCCACAGTTTTATTTTTGTGAGTGGCATGTATGTGTGCCTGCCACTCATACAAATGGAATGTGCACACATTTGCTCACCAGCCATTTCTGCGGCATGGTTGCAATTCCATCACAGCGCACTAGTGGGCCACAACCTACAGTTTGGGGAACCTTGTTGTATTGAGTAGATCACTAGGATACAAACTGCATATTCTATGTAAATATTTTTTTAGTGAATTGGAAAAATGATAACAGCCTTTTCATAATTCAAATCTTAAATTTATTGTATATATTTTTCATCCTAATTTTTATTTAACTAAAGAAATTTATCCAAGCCACAATCTCATTCCTTTCCACGAACATAATTTAAGAAACTATTAAAACAGGATAATCCATCATTTAATTAGGATCCCAATCATTATCCCTCACTAAATTATCAAGTTTTCTAGATTATTGTCTAAAATACAACATAATCCTTTAACAATTATTTACATTTTCTTAAACTCTGATTGGTAAAAAGCCAAAAAAAACAAAACAAAAAGAAAACGAAATTCACTTGTCCTAGTTTTTAAAAATTGTTCTGAAGCTGAGCAATCTTTTTTGTTTTTTCTTTCAGGGACATTTTAAACTGTTTCAAAAGTTAACTTTCTTTTGTCCTCTTCTGAACCTTAATGATTTTTCAAACCTTGAGATAATGATGGCCTTTCAATATTAAAAAGCCATATTAAAATTATCGCTTTTGTCTAACATCTGTATCCTTAATCCTAAAATTGCTCAGGCATTGCTGCTCTTTCTTTTGGCCAAGAAACAAACAGCCCATTAGCTATTTTGGAGCATAGACAGATTCTCCCATTGAGATGATTCCCAGCACACTTGCAGGTGCTGAACAACATCTCTCTGAGGGAAAAAGAGAGAGAGCAATACAGAGGAGATATTGTTCTCTAAAAGATTTCCTGGTTTCACATTTTCTGAAGTATACTGTTAAACTGCTGAAAGAGCTTCACTCTCTTGATTTGGCACTCAGGAGGAATTGTAATGGACTACTGATCAGACCGAAAGCAATAAGCATTTTATATTATATTGTAAAGGAGCATGTCTACATTTTTAAACATTGTATTGGGAGCAAATTCTAGGATGTTTTTTTTTCTTCAACAAACAGAATGGTGGATTTCCCTCCCCACCCCCTTTCTTGAACAGTTACCCTCAATAATGTTTCTTTAAGCTTCATTAAAGGATGCCAGTAGGCGGAAGAACAGTGGCAAACTAGATGATAAATTTTCATCATTGTAGCTACTCAGATTTGCCGTTCCCCTTTTACTTAAACAAACTCAAGCATAAACAAATAGGTAATCAAAATTAGTGCATGTATATTAACTCAGTAGGCAGCAGTCAAAAACTAAACTTGACTATCTTGTTCAAAAATCAATGGTGGAAAGGGTATGTTGTCACTGAATTGTATGACTGGATTTATCAACCAGATCAACTGTATATAGATAGTTTATAGCGGGGACTTAACAAGGGAATTTGCCTTTGCTTGATAATGATTATTTTTATGCAAAACACAAATACATTATCTCAAGAAAGCTTCTTATGTCTGTGAAGCATTCTATGCAATTTTAAAAGTGATGCATGCTGTTTTGAGTGGAGCTTATCCCCAAGCATTTATTGGACTGCAAGCTTAATTACAACTGTAGTGGCAATTTCACTTTAGTCTGTGCTCAATCATAAGAAACTGAAAAGCGTGGAGGGGAGTCCAGAAAGAGAAAGCTATGTACTGTCTGAAACTAAGAAATACTACTAAAATAATTAAATATTTGCATACACATAAAAATGTCTCTGAAGCAGACATTAAAAGTCTTTACTATTCTGCAATATGTTCATACAGAGTAGCTGACACACACACACACAAACACACACGCACTGCAAGGGGCACCATGAGAGTACAAGTTATCCATCATCAGGTGTAAACCATAGCAGGAGATCAATCTCTATGTAGATTTATATTCTTAATTTAACAGTAATTTATCATGAAGCTAGTCCATGTGAGTAAAAGAAATGTGTGTCATGCAGCTTAGTGTCTGGTCTCTGGCAAGTCTCTCAGGAGCAACTTCAAATGGAAACAACTTTCAAACTTCAAATTTTACTAATGGAATGTTCTGTTGCTTAAACTTAAGCAGAATTTGATAGCTAGGGATCATCAGCAGTATAGTCCTTTGGGAACTATCTTGGCAATCATTTCCAAAATGAATCATACATAGAAATCCACATAATGACATGAAGTGTTATCTCTGTATGACCTAAAAGGCTGAGTCCTCTTCTGTCCGTTATGAGGCAGTGGTGCTGTCCTTACATCACTCACAAATTAAGGAAAGCAGCAGAGATGCTCCAGCCTGTCACCTGTCAGATGGACTAAATCTGATTATATCTCTAGAACAAAACATGCCAAGCCTGTTTCTAAAAGTAACCCAGCTAGCCACTGAAAATGGAAAGACAGGGAACTATAGCTAACAAGAAAATCCATCCTCCGCTAATGCTGCAAGGGAATAATTGTGTTGGCAGCAAGTCCATTTCTGTTCTTAGACCTGGCAACATCCAGATATAACCTGTGGCTGGAATGGAAGGAAAACACAAAGTAATTGTTTATTGCTCTGACCAAACTCTGTCTCACCTAAAGCAACCAAATTACTCTGAAAGTACAACATAAATGTATTAAGCATGCAAACCTCTACAGTGCACATTGAACTCCCAGCAAGCATTTGCAGCATGTTGAGCAGCCCTGAGCAAAAGCAGAAACACAGATTATATACTATGATCTACTACATTGCAAAAATAAGACAAAGAAAAAGGTAGACACAATGTAAATTACAGCATGACTTTAGAATGCTTTCGACAAATTCATCTTTGTTACCTTATTATTATTTATCCCTTCCTACTAGGAATGTTGGCCATAATATCTTTGAGATACATCAGTTGACATTCGTCAAGTTTATAAACAATTTATAATATAAAAATTCTAGTTCACTGGGTCATTGTTATCCACCTGATTCCTCCTCCCATTGCCACTCATGTTCAACTCAGCTTGCTAAGAATATGTTCTTACAAAGGTATTTTCAGCAAGTCGTATCTGGAGAAGGCATCTTATAGGTTTGGTAGTGAATGCAGTTCAGATGTGTGCAGAGTCATGCAAAACCTGCTGTTAGGAGAAGCAGCAGAACCTACAATGCAGAACTCAGCTGTCTTTTTTTGATTAAATCAACTTTCAGGACTAGTGCACTCCCAAGACAGCATTAAACTCAGTGCACATTTAAAACAGGCCTAGCACTCTTCCAAAAGAATAAGTCTGTATACATAACGAGACTGAACAAAACCTGAGAAGTGCTTTGGAAAATTCTGATCAAACTTTACTCAGACAATGCCTTTGCCGAAGCCAGATAGCTAATCTCTCCTCCAGCCCAAGCCAATTTTATCATGAAATGCAATGCCCAATCACCAGAAGGGAGGGACCCTGCCTACAGCAACCAATAGAAGCTGGGCAGCTCAAAATCACTAACTGGGTCATCCGCTACTTCTTCAATGAGGCATACTAGTTCATGTCAATGGCAAAAAATGTTTTGGGAAAACAGTGAAAACACTACACTGAAACTGGGAAATTATCTAAAGATAATTGTAACCTATTTTCAGTCAAAAACTGAAGTATCTTTGTTCTTTACTCCTGTTGTCCCATTAAAAAACAAGGAATATGTACTTCCCACCTTCAGAAACCAGGCAATTTTCACCATATAGTATCTGTAGCTTATTTCATTTTCATGAAAGCTATTGCCAGTTGGAATAATTTAGGAACAGGAATGAGCATGTTGATGCTACTCATTTTGCATGATTCCTGTCTACAACGCATAAATTTTAGTCCTGTAGCAAGCAATAACTGAGAGAGTTGGAATTACATCTTGTTGTATCTGCAAAGATGACACTTTCAGTTGGCAGAAGTGCTGCCTTTGTGTCTGTCACAAGGCTTTTCTTCAATTCTCTTTTAAGCAATATGAGGAAAAAGCAAAAACTCTCTTGTCTGAATTTTGCATACTGCAGAGAAGTCCTCCAGGCTGCCCAGCACAGCAAAGAAGAGAAACCATTGCAAGGGGAGCATTTCATTTAATTGTGTTTCATTTTGTTTACCAGCGGAAGTATTCCAATCATCAAGCATTCAGCTAGAACTGGCAGTAAAAGAAAGCAGAAAGCTCTATTCAGCTAAAGCTGGCTTGGCTGTTTCACATAGAGAAATTCCTTCATGGAAATAGCCAGATAGATTTGTCTTTTTCAGACAATTGAGACAAAGAATCTACTCTGTCCTTGGAAGTTTTGGAATTCTATTCCATCCATAAACATAACATTTAAAAGTGATCGTATGTATAACCTATATTTTACATTTTCATATGTTGTTCAGATAGTATGTTTATTTATTTTTTGTAAATCAAATTCAGAGGCTGCTCAGTTTATAGCTATACAAAATATAATGCAATGAAGTGCAGTGCAGTGCAATACAATGTAATGCAATGCAATACAATGAAATGAAAATACAATGCAATACAATACAAACAGAAGAGGTTATCGTGAAGACAGATATCAAGACATTTTGCGTGATTCTCACAATAGTCATATTTCCTATCATAGCACATGGAGGGAAAAAGTAGGACTTCAAAGCCCATTTAAATAATGACAGGTGTCTGGGATTACTCAAATCTCCAGAGAGAAACTATTCCATAGGGTAGGCTTTACCCTCTGATTAGGTCCTAGGAGAAAGGCGGTCCTTCATATCTTCTCTTTCTTCTTGTGCCATATCCGTCATCAGACGTTGGCAATCATTTATTTATTTATTTATTATTAAGATCATGTTGGTGATCCTATTTTTATCAACCGTTGCACGAAAACGTGCTGTTGAGTTTTGTCCAAACCAGTCCCTTAGATTTTGAAGCTTATATGTAACAGCCACCCGTAAATCCATAGTCCTTCATATAGCATGTACTAAATAATATCTAGGTCACAAGCAGCATCTTGATGTCTGATTGTGTTCCTGTCCACATCCCTTTATCTTTCTTGGTGACTTCAATTTGCCTCTTATTAATTGGACCCTGAATTAATGTACAACCAAACCTGTACATGTAACCCTATACAATGCTGTTACGACTCTGGGGCTGGAGCAGTTGGTAATGAACAACAATTGCTTAGATTTCATCTTCTGTAATAGCTTAAACTCAATTTATGGCCTATAAGTTAAAGAACCTTTTTCCAACAGTGATCACAGCATGATTGATTTTTGTCTCAACTTGTGTCCTCACAAAGAGGGTCATAATGATGTGACTCCAAATTATAATTTTAAAAAACCCAACTATGATCTCATAGCTGCCAACCTCGTATCTCTTGATTGGCACCTTCTGTTCACAGGTTGTAATACTGCAGAAGACCATTATAACACTTTTTTTGCTCGAAGTCAATAGAGTCATTAGCCTATGCGTACCAAAAATAACCCCTAAAGCCAAAAAAAAAACCAAATTACCCATAACAATAAGAAAGTTACAATCCAAAAAAAAAAAATTCTTTGGCGAGAAAACAAAACTGGCTACATAGCTAACTTTAAAAACTGCTACAAAGCCTTATGCCGCCAGGTAAAGGCTGAATGCACCAATTACCATTGCAAACAGGAGGAAGAGTTGTTAAACTCGAAATCCACCTGAGACTTCTATAATTTTGTAAACGCCAAACTTAAAGACTTGAAAACTATGCCACCCCAAAAAGGGCTAACAGGGAAGACTGTAATGATGAAGCTGTTAAAGCCAACCTCTTCAATATGTTCTTCAGGTCAGTCTTTGTTGACAGCAATGGCTGCTGCCCCCCATTTCCTAGTCGTACCATAACAAATTGTAACAATTTACTACATGTTGATTTTACAGTAGATAATGTTGAAACGGCACTACATAACCTAAAGCCATCTTTATCTATTGATCCTGATGGATTATGTGTCTACTTCTTGAAAAAGCTTGCCACTTCCCTAGCCAAGCCTCTATGCACAATCTATAAGGTATCTTTCAGAACCAACTCCTTGCCCAACTTATGGTCATTAGCCATGGTCATATCTATTTTTTAAAAGGGAGACCCTAGTCTAATAGAAAACTACAGACCAATCACTGTGTTGTGTCACTTGTAAAGTCATGGAATCAAATATAAACCAATCCATCATCCTCCACTTAGAAACAAACAACCTGCTTTCTAACAAGCAGTTTGGTTTCAGGAAAAAATTGTCCTGTAAACTGCAACTCCTACACTGAAGAAACATTTGGACCACACATCGTGACCAGGGTAAAGCAATAGATGCAAACAAACAGATGCCATTTCCTGTCCAGAAAATAGGATAAACAAAATCCATTGGATGGCTGGATGGCTGGGTTTTATTGTGGCAATAAAGAAAAATCCAATGTAATGGTACAATGTAAATAAAAAAGATAAAGCAATAGTACAAAAGAGACAGGCAGATAGATAGACAACAGATAGATTTGTTGATCAGACAACTTGCCTATAACCTTGTCATTATTAAGAATATTGTCTCAAGGGCCATTATAATGTCAGCATAAGCCTATATGCAAAATTCTATCCTTTTGCATATCAGAGGAAAATAACAGTACAATTAACTATTAAATGTTTATATGATGATTTATGAGTATAATGCACAAAAGCAAAAAAGAGAATATACCTAGGGTACTTTTTTCCTTTTTGTAATGTATTGTGGGTGGGGGGCATACAGGAGTGCGCACACACAAGCATGCGTACGATTTGGCACGCGCACGATTTGGCACGCAAACCGAAAAAGGTTCACCATCACTGGATTAGAGTGTCTTGTTTGAACATCTGTGGCCATAAAATGGCTACGTATATGTCAATTTCAGGCTCAACAACATCTTTACCATCAAAAAGGGGGAAGGGGGAAGCTTCAAGAATCATTTTTATACCATTTAATTTTCTTCCACCACTTGCTAATTATTAACAACTTTAATCAAGAAAGACCCTTAAAAATTATTTTTCATATAAAATATCTGGGAGGATTGATTCTGCATAAGTAAATCTTAGCATTTTTATATCAGAGTGATAGCTCATCTTACTACTTAAACTGCAATACTCAATTTTCTGAGATATATTATCCTCATTGTTTAGATGAACTGAATGGAGAACAGCAAACAGTAAACACTTGAGACACAATACTCTTTTATAGGACTGAGGAAGGCCCTTTCAGTTCCTAAATCTACTTAGAACACCTGTAGGTGATTGTTGCCACCCTTGTATACTACTCAAGAAGTAAGAAACTACTCTGTATTTACTATAAAGAATAGTATGTCAAAATAAAAGAATCAGTGACAGAACTTTTGAGAAAGCATTACTTGCACCATCTCTAGAACTGCAGCTGGTAATGAACTTCATATGAAATCTTGGAGTCATGAGCATCCAAGGGCATGTCAAGGTCAAGATAGCACCTTCAATCACTTGGCTGAAGCAAACAAGCTTTTTGCCCTGCTTTTGGTGACATCTGAAATATGAGATCAGGCTTACCATGGTTATTCATTGACATGACAGGAACCAAACATTATCAATCCACTCTTTTGACTATCTTCTGCACACAGATGCAAATTAAAATATAGTCCTCTCTGGAATACACATTACTTCAAATTTTATGATGATGTTCTGTATTGAAACAACTACATCCAAAAAGTTATAAAATGTGGAAAATAATATTCAAAACATTCATGCTAAAGTAATATATGTATACAAAAATATATCTACTGTGGATAATTAGTGTGAACTAAAGACTAGTTCTGATCAGGGGTGGGCTGCAAAAACTTTAGAAACAGGTTCTCTGCCCGGTTGCTGGATGGGTGTGGCCATGCTGGGCATGGCGTAGTCGGCCTTCTGCACCATGGCAGGGTGGGGGGCGTTTTCACCCTCCCCAGGCTCCAGAGGCTTTCTGAACTGTGCTGAGCAAGCCAATCTGGAGAACTGAAGTATTGATCCAATGAAAATGAAAGCAAAGGGGAAAAAAACCTTTCCATCCTTGTGTTGGAAGAAATGTCCATCTGGGTTCAGTTACAAGTGGGAATAAAGACACTGGAAACATGGAGATTGCTTGGAAAGATGATTTAATGGTGGACAGCAGGACCACATATTTGAGGTCCTGGGCAAAAAAGAACACATGGGTGAGAGAGGGAGAGAGATTTATAACCTCTGTTGGGCTTTGAACTTGCTTCCTGTTCCTGTGGCAAGAAA
>JANHJO010003070.1:50157-63678 GCA_032468235.1 Pseudoxyrhopus heterurus
TCCATGGGGAGATTTGGGCTCCACTCACCGAGGCCTCTGTTCTTTCCAGCCTGCTCCAGATCCCCCTGGGCAGGTGAGGGAGGGGAGACAGATGGGGGTGCAACTAATTTGGGGTGAGCCCACAATCCCCAGGAGTTTAGAGCGGGATTATGGAATATATATATATATATATATATATATATCTCAGTAAATCAGCTCCGGGGCCAAGACCATTTGCAGCCGGATAAATTCTGCCTAAGCAAGGGATGGCAGGAAACGGCTTTCCCCTAAATTCCCTCTAATTATTCACTTAATCATTCATTACTGGTGTTTGAGCAGTAGTAATCTGTCCTGATTATCTTCCTTCCCCCCCCTGAAATACTGTGCCAGTTTTCGGCACAGTTTGGAGGTAAATTAAGGCAGATAAAAGCCGTCTCCCAGATTTCGCAAGCTCTGCATATTTTCCAATCTTCCTTTTTTTCCTTTCCTTTCCTTTTCTTTTTTTTAACCATGTTCGGTTGCTCTCTGGAAGCCTCTGGTCTAAGAAAAGGCACAACGACTGGGGCAGAAAAGGCCTTTTCTGTTGGGGCTCCGATTCCACCCGCTGGGCACTTCCAGCACCAGCCGAGGAAAGAGAGGCTGTTTCTCACCCTTGTAATTAATTCCCCCCCTTGCCAGAGGCACCTCCTGCATTTAATTAGGTCTACAGGACCTCAGGCGGTCTCTATTTCCATCTCCGCTGTCCCTCCCAAATGCGGGCTGCCTCGGCTGGTCTCGGCATCGCAGCCAGTGGGCATCTGGGCATTCTCAAGGGTGCCCCACTTGTGCCTCCCGCAGGGACCCCTTGCTGGGGGGGAGAGGAGAGACTAATTGGGCCTTGCAGCCCTAGAGAGGCCTTGGGGAGAGGGACCCCCAGGGAAAGACCGGTGCTCTGCCTTGAGACCGGGAGCGCTGCTGGATCTGGGGAGCACTTCTGGGATCTACAGCAGAGGGATCCCTCCTCCGGTTGGTGGAAAGGGGCAGGATCCAGGGTGGGTCGGCCGTGCGGAGGCCTTGAGAGACCCCCATCCTCTGGCTTGCCCCCTGCCAGTCAGAGCACCAGAGATGCCGAGTGGGAAATCCCGGGGGGGGGGGGGTCCCGAGAGACAGCAAACGCTTCTTCTTCGAAGCATCGCGCCCGAAGAGCCCCTCCGGGAGCAGCCCGAGTCCCCCCTTCCAATTCCCGAAGACTAAAAGAAACCTGAAAATCGGTTTTTATTCCCGAGGCTTGTTTATACAAGAGAGAGGTACAAAAAAAACTTCAAACCCACTTCAAAAACTTTCAAAAGCAAAGTTTCCCCCCCCCTCCGTTATGCACACAGGGGGAGAGAGGGAAGGAGAGAAGGAGAAAAATGTGATTTATTTATTTTTTGTCGGCAATAAATCTGGAGCTTTGCCCTTTTTTCGGTCCTGGGAAGGCTTTTTCGCCCGTTTCTGCAAGATCGCTTGTGGCTGCTTGAGCTGCGCTTTGGAGGGCTAAGTACGCGCGGTTGACAAGCGTTTTTTTTTTTTCGGTGTTCCCGCGAACGAATCTCGGCCTGTTTGTATTTCTAGGACCGAAATAAAGGGGGCCAAACGCGGTTCCCGACGGCCTGACAGCGATCGGAGGCAAGAGAAAGACGGGAAGGCGCTCGAAAGGGCGAAAGAAAGAAAAAAAAAGCCGACGGAGGAGTTTGGTTTTCCAGCTGGAGCGATTAAATAAATACTTCCCGTGAAGTATACACTGGAAGGGTTAGATGCAACTTTAAAAAAAAATAATTCAAATTTACAGAACGATCTCCGGGAGATTTTCCCAGCCACCCGCCCGCCGCCCCACTTTGCCCACTTTGCCCACTTTGCGAACTGGAGCGATCCCACTTTTCTAAATATGTTTGTCGGGTGGCAGTTGTGGATTTCCACGCGCCCGATGATGCTCCGTAGAAAGTTGGACGCGGACTTTCGGCGGCCCCGACTCTTCCAGAAAATCCTGTTAAAATCGGCAAGAACCAGATCATTTTCCCCCCCTGAATATTGGAAAAAACTGTATTAGAATCTGGAATAAAGTATCGATCCATTCACGGGCATTTCGTGAGCTTCTCGAAGAGCTCACGTTATGAATAGCTTAAACCCAACAGATCCAACAGAGACCTTAACTGTAAATGGGCTTCTGCCCAGGACTGTGTAGATGAAATTCATCCCCGAACTACTAGGAGAAAAATCTGGATTTATGAAACCCTATTGGATAAAGTCTGCTTTAAGCGGAGCAAAGCTGACATTCATCCAAATGCGAGGCTTCTTATTTTGTGCCATGACTTTTATCCGATGACACCCCCCCACACACACCCTAAATAATCAGCAAGATTTGCTTCTTCTTTTTTTTATGGTGCAGGCTTCTCCTTCCTCAGAGCCTGTGCGTTGACTTCTTTCTATCTTACCTGGCTATCTTACCTACCCAAAAGAAGTTGATGGGTCCAGAATTAGAATGGGAAGAACTAATTCTTGGGTTAGTTACATTATCCTTGATTAAAAACTAGCGGATTAGTTAAAAGCCATGAGTTGGAGGCTAATAATAAATGAGTTAAAAACTCAGATTGTCCCGGTAAAAGGCTACTTATATATTGAATTAATTCACACGAAACAGATTAAAATACTTAAGATTTGCTGTTCAAGACTGCTGTAATACTGAAACCGGTGCCTATTTATTTGCAAGTAGGTGGCATAGAATTCAGTAAATCAGCTGACCATTGGTTTTACACTTCAAGCAAATCCCACTGAAATTAGCAATTAAGATCAGAAAAAGCAAAATGGTTCTGGAAAACTCCTAAGCAGATTGCTTAGAAAAATCAGACATTCTGGACCAGTGAAAGAGGTTCCTTTCTGGCCTATTCGTTTTCTTATAGAGCATTGTGATCTTTCATTGCAACACATTCATTACTACATTCTCATAAAGGAAAACCAGTTTGGTTCCACTGAAATAAGTGTGTGAGCCACTATGTCCGATCTGTGGCTTCCATGGGGAATCGTCAATCCTGAAATGAGAATAGCTGCTAAAAAAGAGATTGTTACAAATTGCTATTGTTAGTACACTACGCCTAATGCGAAGAACAAATTTAATTAATAGCGAATGTAGTTATTCAAGTGTGAGATAAGGATTGGAGAGAACTGTTTAAATTCCTGCTAGAATGTCACCGCAAATTGTAGGCTCTCATTATTGGAATTCAATGGCAATGAAACTTTTGCATGATTGCTATGTAAAGTACATAGCTGTGCCCACGTAATTTAAAAAAAAAATGAGCTTCACACCAATTCATCTTTACCATTTAGTATAATGGCCTGTTGCATAGGGATGATGAAGGGTATTTGCACAGCACAGGGGGTTGGAGAAAGTTGCTGTTTGGATTTCAAAGTCAACCATGGTGGCTTTGCTTCATTGTAAGTGGATTGCTCCTACTGATCTCCTTATGTTTTTATTGCAGTTCTTTTTGACTGCTTTATCTACCAGCTTGTTATTCTTGTTGTGTGTTGTTTTTGATGCATTGTTGGCTTGTTTATATTGTGTTTCATTATCTTTGCATTAGCAGCTTTCAACCAGGCAAGGAGCATTGCCCTTTAACCATTTTAAAGAACATATATTTACACAGCAGTATTAGAATTCTGCCATCTATACATGTCTATTCAAATTTAAGCCATCAATGAGCTTAAACCATTCAGTATACTTTACCTGCACATTAATCCAGGAATCCTTACAATAACTTTGCAAGATAGATCGGGGATTTATCTGGTTCACACCTCAGCCTCTTAGGCACCAGAGGGTTTTAGTTCTTTTGGTCAATTTGCTCATTCTAGTTGGGTTCACATGCTGTTCTGGTGGCTTGGAATGAGAAGGTTTCCAATTCACCCTTTCACATCCTAGCCCAGTTGAATCCTATTTAAACAGGACTTGAGAGAAAGTGAGAACTTGTGCAGTTTATTTACTGAAAGGAATAAGGCACAATCAGAGTTTGTATTTCCAACATTCACATTGAAATGCTTTTATTAGCGTTTACCAAATGTGTGGTTTGATTGCTATGAACCGTGCAGTCATATGTGGTTTTGCTATTCTTGCGAACCTGCTTTGGATGTTATGGTTGCAGAGAAACATAAATATTTGTACAATTCTTTCCAATTAGGTGATGGGATGACTTCTCCTAGAAAGCCAAGGTTTGAACAGAAAAGCTCCTGTCCTTATCATGTGACTGTTTGGCCTCATCTGCTTGTAACGTGGGAAATTCTTTTTTGCAAATTTCATAAATGAACTCTTTTCTACAGTTCTTCTCCCACCCTCTTTCAAAACTGCACACGAGAATGGATGTTATGGTAAAAGATGATAAGATATACTTTCTTTTACGTGTGCAGAAACATCAATTTCACTGGATTGTATCCCCCCTACACATATCACCTATTAGAACAGTTGAGAGAAAGGTGTGTGTATGTGTTCTTCCTTTGCACCATTTGGGATTTTACAAATTAAAACGATGTCATAATAATAATTATTATTTCAATTCATAATTGTCTTTCTGCAGGGAAGATGCTGCAGCTCCACTATTAATCAGCTTTCCTTTAATTGAAATGAAACCTTAAATAAAAAGATTCCTGTGCTTTGGTCAAATTTCACACACCAATCAGGCACCGAAGCCCTGAAAACGGTAGGGAAACTGAGTACAGAATCAGGAAGGAGAAGTTCCCATTCTTCCAACAGGTGAGAAAGAGAGAAATACTTACTTACCTTTGCCCTATCCATTTTGGTTTCTCTTGAAAAGGTAAGGCATATACACCCTTGCAGCTATCCTGCTGGCCTGATCTCAGCAACTGAGACTGAGTTGGTTACAGTAACCGGTTGCGGAAGGCCTGATCAAGAGTTGCAGGAGGATAGAAGGGCTGTTCAGCAAACAAAAGAAGAGTGCAACCCAGAAGGGTGTCTATTCAGGGGTCAGTTTCACTAAATCCAGTGAGGCTGAATATTTCAGATAAGGAGATCTAAGACTGTTGGCCTAAGGAAGGTTTCATATATCACTGCACACTAATTTGGTTATAATCCTGCCGAGCCGAATCAGACGCATTTCAGAGAGAAATACAGAGAACAGGCAGCTTTTCTAGTTTCCCTACTGTGATCTGCTGTGCTGGGAATCTCAGATCCTTCCACTAGTGAAAGGGGGCCACCATCCTCCCCGCTCGGTACAGCATCTTCTGAACCAAGCCCCAAAGCAACAAGGAGAGCATGGAATTCTGCAGACCACCAACACGGGAGCATCGTCGTCGTCTTCTGGGCTAACCATCTCAGCCTCCTGGCTGCTTCCAGCAAAATGAACCTTATTTTATTTGGGAAATGTATTTATTTTGGGGGGGAAATTGATATGGCCACCCATTCGCTCACAGCGACTCTGGGTGGCTTACAGGCATTTAAAATTCAGTATATATAAAAAAAAATACCATCACACACACACACACACACACCTGCCAGCGACAACACACCGTCAGATGGGCCATTTGAGGGGCTTTTTTTTTTGCTGCAGCATGCGGGACATTGTCCCCCCCAATGTCCCGCTGCTTGAGAGGGCAGCGTCCCACTCCCATGACCCTCGACCCGCCCGAAGAACGCCCCGCAGCGCTCCTTTCACCGGGTTTTTTTTTCTTTTTCTTTTTTGCCCGGGACGCCCACGGGTGGCTGTCACTCCTCGAGGCGTCTCTCGGCTGGGGCTCTTCTAAGGCGGGGAAAACTTTGGCAGCCGGGCTGTGCCCCGCTCTTCTTCCCGACGGTAATGCTAACCCCTCCCGGTTCCTGCCTGCCCTGGGCCAGGCCCCTCCCTCCCTCCTCCCCAAACCCTCTTAGCAAAGCCCTGTGGGTTCGCTTGCGCCCCCGGCATTCTCAGGAAAGGCTACTTGGGTGAGCTTGTCTCCGCCAGTCCCTTTAAGGCACGGCTGCTGGGAGGGAGTGCCTGTCGACGGCTGCCTCGGCTGCAGAGAGAGTGCAAGCGGCTCCGGAGTCCCTGCAGCGGCTGAGGTAGCTTCGCCACCTGGCTAGGCAAAGGTGCGCCTTCTTCCAGAGGCGGCGAAAGAAGCGGGGATCGCGGGTCTCCCCTACGAGCCGTTCCCGAAGTGCCTCCGGTTTCCAGCCTCGGAGGAGCGGCGCCTTCGGAGAGATCGGCTTGTTTCCCGCCGGGGCGTCCCACCGCCTCTTATCCATCGCAGGTATTTCAGGATCGCGTCTCCCCTCCCGAATCCAGCAGCCCCCCCGGACGCATCGCTTGAGCCGATAAGCCATGGAAGGTCTGAAGGCGCGTTGCCATGCCGGTCCTCGAAGCTCGGCTTCGGTTTAGGTCTGCCGGGCATCCCAGAGTCAGGCCGCCCAGGAGGTTGAAGGTCTTGTTGGGGGTCGTCCTCACCCTAGATTTGCCCCAGAAGTTCTCAAGTTCTCCGGCACCCGAACGCGGAGGACTCCGCAGCTGCTTTCTTCGCAACCCCGCCGGCATCCGAGCCTTAGATCCCGAGCGAGACCGAGGGAGGCTTGGAAGAGACTCCATCGGACGTCAGCCAGGGACAGCGAGGCTGGCGCACCCCCGTCCTCGAAGTTGCCCGTGGATTGCCTGCAACCTGCGTCGGTGGCGGAGGCAGAGCCCGAGATGACGGCCGAAAGCCCTCAACCGACGGGTTGCGCCGACAGCCGGCCCGACGCCGAAGCCGAAGCCGCCTCGGGGCTTCCCGCGCTGGTGAAGATGGAGCCGGCAGGCCCGGGAGAGGCCCTCGAGCCGGAGCCGTCGGAAGAAGACGTGGGCGCGATGGGAGGAGGTTCGCGGCCTATCGGACGCCGCAGGAAACGGCCGGTCCAGCGCGGCAAACCCCCGTATAGCTACATCGCCCTCATCGCCATGGCCATCGCGCACTCGCCGGAGCGCCGCTTGACCCTGGGCGGCATCTACCGCTTCATCACCGAACGCTTCCCCTTCTACCGCGACGGGCCTCGCAAGTGGCAGAACAGCATCCGCCACAACCTCACGCTCAACGACTGCTTCGTCAAGGTGCCCCGAGAGCCCGGCCGGCCGGGCAAAGGCAGCTACTGGGCCCTCGACCCCCACGCCCGCGACATGTTCGAGAGCGGCAGCTTCTTGCGCCGCAGGAAGCGCTTCAAGCGCAGCGACCTTTCCACTTACCCGGCCTACATGCACGAGGCGCCGGCCCAGCCCGTCGGGCCTTCGCTGAGCTCGGCCTACGCCCCGCCTGCGGCTCTCTGCTACCCTTCCCAGCCGCCCCTCTTCAGCCTGGGGCCCCTCATGGCCCAGCCGAGCCCGGAGCTGGTGCAGCAGCATAGCGTGGACATAAACTCTTCTCCCAGCAATGCCTGCTCCTTTGCTGGGTCCGCAGCTTACTCCAACCAGGCCTGCACCGCGGCCTCTGGCCTAGGCAGGCCCCACAACGCCATGCCTTACTCTTACGCCCTCCCCAGTGCCCAGCAGCTCCAGGTTAACCAGGGCTCTTATTCCCAGAGCAGCAACAGTAACCTCTTTGGGGCTTCTGCCCGTCTAGGTGTGCCTACCTCACCCCCCATCACTAATGACACCATGGATTTCTATGGCAGGATGTCGCCTAGCTCCTACAGCTCTTTGGCTCACGGGTACAATGCCAGCGGGCAGCTCAGCAGCCCCGGAGCCTACCTGCGCCACACCACCTACCCCAGTAACATGGAAAGGTTCATTTCGGCCATCTGAAGCCAAGGAGGAACTTGGTTGGGGGGGGGGGAAGAGAGCAAGGCAGGGCAGGGGGAGAGCGAGATCTCTTGGTCTGGTTGTATTATCTTCCCCTTGGACATAGATTACCATCATGAGCTTGTGTTCATTCGGGGCGACTGCACATCGATATGCCAATCGGCGCCATTATTTAAGTCTGTAAGAGGAACAGGACAATGGAGGTGTGCCCGCAATACAGGGCTGGTGTAAAGAATTAACTTTGTGAAGCGAATGCACTATACAGTATGAAGCGAGTGACTCTGCTGCATAGGTGGGGGTGTTGAGAAGACACAAGGGACCCTTTCGTGCGGTGAGCTACGAAACGCACCACCTATTAAAACCAAAGGCAATGCAACATGTTAGACCTTTTTGTGTGCTTTCTCATTCTGTTAACTTTCTTCCACTTTTTCTTTTGTGAGCGCCCTCTTTACAAAATAATCTGTTGTAGCAGTAGCCTCAGTAAGTAGTAAGCTTTTTTCTTTTCCGTTTTTTTTTTACCTAGGCCGATTATTAGCAATATTATGAATAACTAGTAGGTGTATGCTTAATACCCTCGATGTCAAGTTTTCAGTGACTCACAAGTTCATTTGGAGAAATAAATGTGGAGTCAATGATTCACCCTTCTGTTTGAATGCTTTCTGCTGGCTTTGGAAATGCAATAAATAACCTTTGAAACTGATTTTCTTGGAAAGTTCTGATTTGTAGCTGGTTATTTTCAGTTAGATAGCTTGTGTTGCAACAGAGAAACTTGCCTCCACATTCAGTGAACTTATTGTTCATTGACTTAAGTCAGATTTCTTTTCATTTTTGTTGGTTGTAGAAATTTATGCTTAGCAGCTGACCAGTCAGCTATATAATCAGATAGGAGTACATTTGCTAATTGCTTATACATAAAATATAAGAAAATGTCAAATTCACCCCCTAGAAAGAAGACATTTGTCCATATTCGGTAAATGCCCTGCTTTTACAATTCAGCTTCGATGGTTGCTACTGAGAAATACATGCTGTATTCAAAACATAAAGTTATTGTATGTTTTCTGATTAGTTAAGAATAGCACAGTAATCAAATGATTCACCCAAAAGGGCAATTCTAATTTTTTCAAAACGATGCTTTTTACCAGGTTTTTTTTTTTTTACTTTTTGAGGTCTTCTGCTCACCCTGCTTTACTTATCTGTCATAGCAATCAAGACTTTGATATTATTATACTGGCAGATGAGGCAGAGATGCAAGGAAAAGCTGTAAAATGAATGGCTAAACCCATATACTCTATTACTGTACTCATTAAAAGTAAAATCAGTAAAATTCTATAGGTTATCGTCTTGAAATCCTGGATCAAAAAACTAGCTTTTTAATAAGAACCATAGGAATGAGGACTCCCATTAGCTGAAAAGTGTTCAAAATCCAAACAAGACTAATACCACATGTCCATATAAATCTCATAGTACAACATTATTAAAGCTGCACCATTTCAGGCTTCAGGAACAGAGAGACTAACTTATTATAAATGACAAAGAATCTTTTGCAAATTCAGGGTAATAACAGATTAAATAAATAAGCAAAACATTTGAATATTTACACAAATGTAAAAGCTGCAAGAAATCTTAAGCCTCATTAAATTAAAAAGTTCTATATATAGGAAGCTCTTAACACAGAAAACATTCAAAATTCAACGTCCATAGACGGGCACCTATAGTTTTGAAATGAATTTTGCACCATAACATTCATATGATTCACATGGAGAATTTGAGTCAGATGGTGTGGACAACCATTCTTTCAGGATGATAAACTTGACTTAACTGGGTTAGATTAACAGTGTCATAATCCAGCATTCTTTAAGAGATAGTGGCTAACTAGGTTCCTCTGGATACTTAGAAGAAGGGCACGGAATTCAGCATATTCTTGCTATAAGTTTGTTCCCAGCATCTGTATAGCTTTTCTAAGGTAAAGCATTTATGAAAATGGATTTCATTTAGCAAAAACCATAGAGGCAAACATCATCTGTGTAATGTGTCTAATTTTTTTTTTTAATTAATGGCTACCACCAGTAATTTGGATAGCACCTGCTTTTCATATGTTAGTTTTCTGTTCAGTGTAGAAACTGAATTAATTTGGTAAAAGGAGGAGGGGTGGGAATTGCTTGAATTTATTGCCAGTTTTGCTTGAATTTATATGCAGTTGAGATGAAGATACTTTCCTTCAACCACAGACCCAATTGATACCCCTTTTATTCTATTGCATTTTTGGCTTTGTTGTCCAAGCAATGTGCACAGGTGTACAAAGAAGTTCTGGAATTCTGTTTTATATAAAATTTTTGAAAACTTTCTTTTTGCTAAAATACTACCGGTATCAGATTCTGTACCAACAATTTACATGTCCTAAGCAATCTTGAATACTTTCGTATCCTTCAAATATTTCTTGCTCCATTCTTTGGCTCATTCTTTTTCTCAGTATTTTCAGCCATGCATCTACTGTATATATGCCTCTATCTGGAAAAGACAGAAAGAACCCAAGACAAAAGGATAGTGATCTACTAATTGAGGTGGCCTTTGTTCAAGCCTTATGTGTGGATCAAGATGGACACTAAATTAAATATGTTGCTATTCCTACGGCCCTATTTTTAATTTTTCATTTGTACCAGGTGAATTGATTTGTACTGAAATTATTACTATGCAGGTATAAATTTTACAGCCAAACAGCACAGGAAAAAGGATTGAATTTTCCTCCTTGCACTGCAAGATGGGAGAACAGTTGCCGTTTACATTCTTCACCTATTGTGTATTTTGTCTCTAGTATTTTAAGTTTTCTATAACAAAACAAATCTGCAGTTTTGTTTCCCTGTGGCATGCAAATAAGCAAACTATTTTAGTCATTTTAAAGGCAGTTTGAGAAAGAATTCCACCCGGATAATTTAGACTGCAGTAAATTATATGGTACTCCATTCATTTTATAATTTGTAAAACATTGAAAAGGCCTTTTGATGAGGTTTGAATCTTAGGGAAGCAATCCATTTTTTGTCAGAGCTCGTTACACAATCACTGACTTTCCTATTAAAAAAACCCATCTGCGTAGATGAAAGGCGATCTGGAAAACGCTCTGATGCATGGATTCCATCCATACAGAATGGTGAGCATAAAAATAGCCAAACTATTTTATCACACGAACTAGGAAGTCCCTGAACAATGATTTTCATTGCAGGTGAAAAACAGCGGTGGGTGGGGGGGAATTGTTCTTAAGAGGGATGTTTCTGCTTTTTCTAGTCTAGAGGAACATTCCCGCACATTCCCCAGAACAATTGAAAAACTCTTGCTCTAAAATAAAAATGAACAAAAAGCCAAATGAACCCAAAGCAGAGGCAGACAGAAAGCAGACGCAGACATGCCGAAATCTTGGGTGATTGATAATAGATCCATAAAGGTTTTCGAATCCTACCCAATTAACAAAAGGATTTTTCCTTCTGCAAATTAGCCTGCTGAATTTTTTTTTTAAAAAAAGGAAGGAACACCAGAGTCAATTTTAGTAATGGAAACATCATCTTGATTTCTGCTCTGTGCTCTAAGGTAGAATGCTCTTTAAATTTGCCATGTGGGTGCTTGACTTCTGCAACTCTTTTGCCCCTCGCATCAGTCGATTGAATTTGGGGTTCCAAGAGTGGTAATTTAAAAATGTAGAAATTTGAAAGTTTGCTCTTCTCTGCAGTAAAACATCAAAATCGGTACTATTTAAGTCATTTGTATAATGTGTGCTAGCTTGAGAGGGGCCCTCAATTTCTGTTCTCCATGATATCAGCAGCAAGGAAAAGCTGTTCCCAGTTCAGACATGGTTTAATTGAAACCTCAACAAGGGCAGGTATTAAATCAGTATTAACCTTACAGTTAAGTTGCTGTAACTCCATGTCACCATTGGATGGAACTCTTGACTCATTCTTTTTCCTGGCTCCTGAGTTTCAGGTCCCGAGAGGTTAATGCTGGTTTAATAATTTAACAGCTTCCTTTCAATAGTGGAAAGAACATGAGTAAAATTGGCAGGAATTTATTTCCATATTTACTTCATTAGCAGACAAATCTACTAGGTTCCTGACCTTTTCTTCCTTTCTTCAACTCCTTTGGTAGGGATGCATTGAGAAGAACAAGATAGATCTCCAGTTCCTCAGGTCCAGGCAGCAGTTTTCTCCACTTGTTCTTGGCACAAAGACAATCATGGATCATGGAAATATGCAAAATATTTCAAATTCATAAAATATATATTAATTTATTAGTTTCCTAAACCACTCACTACCAAAGTCTCTGAAGGGTATACAGAAGCCAACCATACTAATACAAGAAATTCCGCAATACATTGACTTATTAATTATTTTAAACATTTCCAAATCTCCAGATCCATTCTGCTCCAGACTCTGACCATGGATTGCCTTCAAGCTGCTTCTAAGAGTTGTGAAGTAAAAATGTCAATAGTGTAAGGAGTTTTACTAGCCTATATTTCTTTTTATTCTTATCAGGCGAAATCAGCAAAGTAGGAGATGTCTGTAATTATATTACTCTGTACATGTACACATGGATTACTCACTCCGTCCCTGTTCTGGGCTCCACATGCATGGTCTCAAATACATAATGTCTATATATAAAAGGAAAAAGAAGACTATAGGGCTAAAACCCATTGTCCTAATATATAAATTGTTCGAAATAGAGAATTCCAAATGTTATCACTCTAAAGACCTCCTACAGTGGTATGACTTTTTCCCCTCAGCAGTTTATTTGAAAATAATAATGGCGGGAAATGACAGAAGTATATAAATTGGAGAAGTTGCTTCTGAGATGGGCCTAAAAACTTGCATGAGTGAGGCAGAATGATTGATTTATTGTTTCCTGGTTAATTCTGGGAAGGGATTAAAAAAACCCAGAGGTGCGTTCAGTCATGTAGGTCCCAGAATGGTGTAGCACAAACATTCACTTCCCTAATGACTACAAATAAGGAACATGAGAAAAAATGTTGGGGAGGTATCTGTCTTTGCTTGTTTCTCTATATTATTAATCTTTGTTCTTTCCTGTTCTAACGCATTACTTATATGCAGACGAAGCACCTGTAGATGAATGTAAAACATCTCCCTCTAGACAGTTCTGATGTGAAGAAGTGATGGCTGCTATCTGGCAGAGGCATTCTGCTTGCCTCTATTTCAACTTTTTCCAGCCTGGAGCTACACAATGTCTTAGAATGATTAGCTACCATTGTCCTCCATCTTCATGGTTGAAGATAATGATCATTCCAGGCTAAGGCATGTTAAAGATACTAGATGAAGAAGCTACTTCATTTGAACATAGGTCAGTAAACCCAACATTAAAAAAAATACAAAATCCCCTGTGCTGAATCCTCCAAACGAAGAGACAATCACTGGGTATTTCAAAAAGAAGAAATTGCAGGAAAATTACAACAAAGGCTACCAGATTTTTATTGCTCACACAAGAATGACAGGTATCATGTAGCCTAACAACTTTTCCACATTGAATAGGAATAATTATTATCCACAAGCAACTTTTCAATTAAAAGCCAAATAAATCTTGCTCCAAGTGATCGTTTTCCAAAGACTGAGGCACTTCTGATCCTTCTGGTCTTGGTGTCTCTTCTAGTCCTGGTTGGTGAGCTGGGGGGGGGCAAAGTAAAGAAGGTATCACATACAAATATTTCTATTGGTTTAGTCTAAATCAGAGGTCTCCAACCTTGGCGACTTTAATCCTGGCGGATTTCAACTTCCACAATTCTACAGCTAGC